>JABSMR010027172.1:0-16576 GCA_018902295.1 Dusona sp. PSUC_FEM 10030013
ACAAGTTTTATGAATTTGTCTTAAAAATTACGGTGTATCAGCTTTAAATTATAGTAGGAATCTCTAAAATTCTATAGTAAATGAATCGTTCATTAAAAAAAAGCGTGTTCAACAAATTACGAGCCAATTAAAGAAACTAATGTTTCTTTTTGTGTTAAAGACGCCAAACTTTTATCTCCCTCCAAATACGTAAACACGACCTGCTTCAGTTAATTAGACTGGATAATTTCACGTCAAATTAGCGATCGGACCGAGTTGCGAAATGTTAGCGAGAATCGTAAAATTTGCATTTACAAAGAGAATACTGTTGGCACGGTGATAAAGTGTCACCGGCGTATAAGATAAAAAGAGAAGGTTGCTGTAGCCGTGGGCCAGTAGGAACTCGTCATCAGTAGAGAACTGCTCACGAATGTACGAGGGTAACATCAAAGGCTAGAATTTACGACACTTCGGGAGGGGGTGCAAGCAGAATCTACGGACTCCCTTCCTTTGGTAGATACGTGCACGAAACGACTGCTTTTTGGGACTCTCGGAGCGTAAAATTGCCAGTACGTTCGCGTCAGAGTCCAACACTGTTGGATATCCCCATCGGAATTACCTACAAGCAAAATGAGGCATTTTCTCTCTCAATCGCTATATTCATGTCTACATCACCCATGAAAATTCATGGCATTTGGGGTGAAATAATGTACCGTACAAAGCCACAGTCATTTCGGTATATCAATTAATTATATAACTTGTTATGATATTTATTACTGAATTGTCACTGTTGCGTTATGTTTGTGTTCACAAATAGTCATTTTTTTGTCGAAATCCATCAATTCTTGAAATTTCAGAAATAATGGTAGAACATTATAAAAAATATACCAAAAAAGATTGTTAAAAATTTATCGAAAAGGAAGGAAGAAAGGAAATAAGCAAGGAGAAAGTTATCCATATGACTTTCTCACAATTAATTAACCAAAACATCAGTGAATAAAGCCCTTTGATCGATTCTATTAATAATATTTGTTGTCCTCGTAGTTTGCAAGTTATCACAGTAAAAATCTCTAAATATCTAACAAAAGTCTAGCAAAAAATTGCCGAAATACGGGTCTGCACATTTTTGGTGGAGATGAAAGTATGAAATAGATATAAACCGAACTTTCGTTCATTTTCAATGCATGAAGTATTTGCCTCACACTTTTTTCCTTTTCGCGCATTAACTTTCAGCTGCTTTACATAGGTTTCACAAAATAATGAATACAACATAGTGTATTAATCTTAATTAAGGTTTACTCTAATCTGCTAAGTTAATAATGGGTTACTAAGTTTTCACTGGGACGTAATAACCGAGCAAATATAATAGCTGCTGGTAATTAGAAAGCATCGATTAAGGTATTCAATCACAAGGGCTTTAACCACGAATAAATTAATTAATAGAAGATCTGAAATATAAAATTTCTCAAGTGTACTTGGTATTGGTAGTTTCGGCGTAAGTGGATCTATAAGTTGGGAAAAAAAGGGTACGGGCGTCACAGAGGTTATGAGGCTTCGATAAAATGTAACCATTATAACAATGCGGCCGAAGCTAGCAAGAAACAGAAGACAAATGAATTTCCCTGGTTCATTGTCGTCTACAAGGCCTCTTCAAATAGCTAGGATCCGGAACATTGAACGGAAGCTGAATTCAATATGATTTTATATCAACGAATTTCCGCACGTCTACAGACATACGCGTGGATATAGAGGTGAGATGAAAAAAATAGCGTAACCCCCGGCGGTCTCTCAATATCACAGAGGGCAGTGAGTACGTATACGAAGTTAGCGGACGTGCCAACTTGCCCATTTCCCACTTACCCGAGTTTCACCGCTATATTCGACTGACCGTATTTCTGAATTGTGAAAGAACGGAAGAAGTGAGGTTGAAACGAAGCAAAGCGAAATCAAGGGTGGTAGGCTCGAGGGTACAGGGATCGAGAGTAAAAAGGATATCTAAAGAGAGAGCGAGAGAGTGAGAGAGAGAGAGAGAGAGAGAGAGAGAGAGTGTGTTATAAAAGTAGTAAGAGATTCAGCGAGAATAGAAAGCGAAGGGTGCGGTGAGAAAACGAAAATGAGAGAAGCCGAGGGTGAACGACGAGAGAACCAAGTGAGAGAGGAAGCGAGATTGAATGAATGGGAGATCCAGCGAAAGTGTGGATGTGTGCGAGTGAATAGGGATTATAGGAAAAAGACAAGAGAGAAAGAGAGTGAAAACAAGAACGTAAAAGTATATGCTCGACGGTATACCTAGACGTTGGGGCCGTTATACTTTGGCCCGTTCGTTGGAGCTTTTCTCTAATTTCTCAAACTTGATTAAAACTTGTACGCCATGAAAATTAAGTTTAGTTTGGCGCGAGGATTCCGTTACCGCACTATCGCCAACGCTACCATTTTCTCAGACCGCCTGTTTGTGCCCACATCCACACACATATACGCGCACATCTTCTCTCTCTTCCACTGGGCTGCTGTATTCCTATTTCTCCCTATATTACACGTACAATACCAACCCGTATGAATCGTTTTCGATATAACCTTTTCTCATCATCACTCGATCACATGAATATTGTACACAACATACATATTATTTTATGTCGCAAATGGACGAAGGTTAGCCGTGATGAAAAAAATGGTATTTTCTCGTCTGTTGATTAAATCCGTCGTTGTACAAAAAACCTAGACCTCGGATAAAAAGATATGAAGTTTATACTTCATATCTTTTTGATACAACAAAAATGATAGTTTTTGTGGCAAGTTATTAGTTAATGTAATCATGGTTTCATTGCATTATATTGACGTTTACGTGTAACACTTCAACATTACACGATTAATAAGAAAGCAGTTTTTTGCACGCTTCAAAGCATTCAGTGCCACTGAATTGCCTTTCATGTGGTTACGTATAGTTTTATATCAGCACTGAGCGGCCGGCATTTAAACCTGCTTCAACCCTGCTCTTAGCTTCTACCGCCTAATGTATAGCCACTTAATAGCGTTTGGTGCAGACTCAAAGTTCAACGTGATTTTTTAAAGCGCAAGCCTCTACTTCAAATGCTATTGGAGCTGTGGCAATATGCGAACACTATCCCACGAACGAATGGTTGTACTTTTTTATTCTCTAATGAAAGATCATATAAAACGGGCGATGTTATTATTATTTTCTGTAATGGTGAGATAAGACTATCAATATATTGATAATCAATAACGAAGTCCGGGCAAGGCATGGTGCTCGAGAGTGAGCAGGTTATCTACAAAATTTGGGGCATATTTTTGTTTTCTCACTTTTCTTCCGGCTCATAATCCCTTACACTAGCAATATCGGAATACAAAAAACATCGAGTCGTAAATTAGTCTTAATAAACTAATTTACAACTCGATGAAGCCGCTTATGGAAATTTGTATTTTAGTTGTATAAATATGTTGAGTTGTTGAGTTTCATTAATGGAAAGTAAGTGGAATTAATCTTTAACACTATGAGAGCATTAAATGAGATACGCTTGCACTGGAGATTTTCCAAGCTATGTTTTTTACCCTTGTAAGAAATGGCTTCATGAGTAACGAGATTTTTCAATTCGCTCAGAAAAATGTAAATAAATAAGGATTTGATGGTAATATTACGAGTAATGATATACGAGGGAGGTCGTCCACTTCGCAGAGCTGCAAGGGGAAACCCCTAGTTTAAAACTCCTGACGTTGGCACGAGCTCCACAAGGCGTGCGCGTACTTGGGACCTTACGACTTCTCAGGCCAACGCTTCGACAGACCGAAAAATCCAACGATCTTACATGCTCCTGCTATATAGTCATATGGGAAACGTGAAAAAACCGGACGTATCTCGATTCCCTTGGAGAAAAAGTTTTTCAACCAAGTTCAGTTCGACCAACGAAGATCCTCCATACGCTTTTATTCCATAGCTTTATAATTTTACTTTTTTTCCGGTTACCCATCTTTTACTTCAGTCAACCTCGAGCCCAAAGACCCTTGGTCTTTTTTTCATTCATAGATGTGAAAAACTTTCTTCTTCCGATGTTCGAGAAAATGCGGAGGTGGAGGATATGTGAGCATTTTACTTCCGCTGAAGGGTTGACTCCCCAAACGTTACAATCAATGGTTAAAATTGCCGAAACTCTTTTTCGAAAAAATGTTCAATTTCCATCTGTTATCTGTCATTTCTTACGTGTTGGTTATATTTTAGTCTGCAACCCTTAATGAATCAATGCTTTTCGTTAATCAATACAAAAATCTAAGTATTATGTACAACTTTGGCTTAATTTCTTTTGAAAAATTCCGGCTGACGGCATCAAGCACAATATAAAAAAATGACAACTTCATCATCCAATCATACTTCCATTTCATAAAAATCGAATGGATTTTGTGAAATAACTTGAAAAATTATAAACGATGGTGTCCACTATTTTGACAAGTGCCAGTCAATCAAGAAATTGTTAAGACAATACACGTTTTGTAATCAGAAAAACCATTTTTGTCAACGTACATAAATGTTAAATTGAAGACAAAAATTGAAATGCAAAAATGTGCAAGTCATTGCTTTGGACGGATGGTACGTCGTAAAAAAAATGACAAAAAATAGTTGAAACAACTAGACTCACAAAGTGAAAAATAAGATTCATTCGTAATTCTGAAAACTGTGCCTGACTCTACCGTTGACAACAGCATTACGGAATGCAGCGCAATTTTTTCCTTTTTTTCCAGTTACACGACACATCGTAACTTATAAAATTCGTGATTTTTTGAACGCACTCAAGCATCACATTTACGAGTGCTCCCTATGGTAAAATCTTCTATACAGGATGTCACTGGTCCATATGCATGGAGGCTGACACTTTACGATCGCATAAACCCCATTCCCTCTTCCCTCTCGGCTGAAGGGTGCACTTGTCTAGTGTCAAAACTCGCCAAATAAATTTTGCGAATGTGCTCTGGATTCTTTTATTCTCTCAAATCCCTACTATTATATCATTTGATCTTTCAGCCCTAAATTATCTGAAATAATAACGAAAAAATGAATAAAAGGACTTTGATGTACGGAAAATAATGTAATAAATGAATTAAATCTTTTCGAGCAAACTAACACACAAATTTGTTTTTATCAAATACATATTTTCAGTCAAAAACCCTCACAGATATTATATTCTGTATAAAAGGCAAATACTACAGTTACAAATTTGTAAAATTGCTTGATTCGATACAGTTTTTAGTATAATTTCTTGTCGTTCTTTAAATTTGATAGCTCTGCTCACCAATAAATGCTGAATCAACTTTTTACAACAATCCAGCAGACAGTGATATTTGAAATCAGAAATAATCAAACGATTGCATCTCAGTAACTTCAGGTAACTTCATTAGACCAAAAGGAAAATTCAAATTTCAAATTCAATTCAGCATCAAACGAAAATTTATTGTTTTATTTTCACACTTTTGTTTACTAGCTGTCTTACTAAACAACAAGAAAAACAGTTATTATTAACGCATTGAAAAATATCAAATCAATTGTTTATTTTTTTCGAAAATGTAATTATAATTGTCAATGGTTTTAGGTCACGACTTATTGGACTGTTTAGGAAACTTCATTGAAATCGTTGCTCAATATGCTTAGAATAAACTAGACAACGTTAGAAAAGTGATTTATATATGGCCGTCTGGATTTCCCGTGAGCTGTCCCAGAAAATGGATCAGTCATTCTAATAAAAAAAAAGATAAAGCTCGAAGAGGAAATAAAATTGAGCATTAAAATTACAATAGAGGAAAAGAGAATTTGAGCTAACTGTTCGCTATCCATAATTGACGGAATAATATATGACGTTGATGGAATTAAGTTTTCGACCCACCGCTGGATTGGAGGTAGTCTTTCATAGCTTCTAGACTAGCTTCAGGATCAAAGTCACTGCAGAGAGAACCAAAAAATATTCCACCGTAAATGTTAAACCCCAAGATGTTTATTTGATCGCAAATATATCATTATTTTTTACACTTATTCCAACCATTAAAAATTTGTTCGTTTACCGATAATAATCTTGTATTCGTTGACGTTGGGGTTGAACGTAGAATGTGTAAAAGAGAAAAGCAGTGAATGCGGAACACGTACAAGCTCCAATTAAATTTCGTTTTATTTGAACCGCGAGAAGGCCTCGCATTTTCGGTCGTTTTTCGCCCATAACCTGTTTCGCTCACTTATAGTTTTACAAAAATGTAGAATTCGTGTCAGCGATCAGGGGCAAATAGAAATAAATAAATGACGATTAATAAAAATTCAGCCGGGAACACAAGTGACGAGCAGTCAATATTTCTCTGTTGGATAGTGTTCGGGGATTAGAATATTTGTCAAGCGTAAAAAGGAAACTCAGGGAAAAATGATCCACATTTTGTTAAAGAAAAAAAAAAAACAATATCCACCGAAAAGCTTGATGGGGAGGTCACGAGAGGCGCCCACGGCCAAAATCTCGTTTCGTTTATGTTTATCCAGCTAGTTCCATGGTGGAAGAGTACCAACCCACGAGTGGTAGAAGAGTAGGGAGCGGGGCAAGGGGCTGCGAACGAATTCGTTGCTGTGTACCGTAAAGAAGATTTACGAACGCTATTTTCGACGTGGCAGGGGCCAAAGGGTGGTGGAGTGGTTCGCATATACACGTATACGGAGCTCGATCTAGCTCTCGATTCGACGATCGATTAGAGTGATTACAGCAACGAGAGTAATTTCGGGAAGCGAACCGACAGAGATATTATCGTACGGGCTGGACTCTGTACGTTATATATAATGGACAAATCTATATATATATATGAGGTGTTTCGCGTAAAATTTTCATTCTGAAACCCTGAGCACTTTTGGGTCGTATGAATTTTTATATGCTTTTCTATTGTAAAAAAAGCAGACCCGTATATTGGGATTTTTCGATTTGGTATTTTTTTCCGATTGTTTTTTGCCAAATGAATTTTTTGAATTTTTCATCATTCTCGATTCGAACAGCTATAACTTGGAAGGAGAAAGAACTAGTAGCATTTTTTCTCAATTTTCGATACTATTAGAAAAAAATAGATCAAGACTCGGAAAAAATTCAGGATATTTTTCATTCATATTTTATCAAAATAATGAAGTTTCTACGGACAAAAATTAATTAATTAATTTTTATTTGCATTATTCTTGCAAAATCCCGGCGCAATTACAAAACTATTGGCCATCAGCCTACTGTAGGCTGGTTTATCCTGTAAAAGTTGCAGCTATATCGATTTAAAAAAGATTTAATTAAACCATTAAAAATTCTCAAAATTTGAATAAAAAAATTCAAATCACTGTAGCTTTCACTGAAAAAAATGGTAACTCTAAAATTGGGCTCAAATTTTGTTTGCTAGAAAATTAACAGAAAAAACCAGCAGGAGAACGACCCAATTCTTTATTTTTCTATTCTTAAATATCTCTAAGGTGGAAGCCTCTTCTCCAAGTCATCTGTATCGAACAATTGACACTATCAATCGATTGTCAAGTATATAACATGTTTGTCAATTCTATTCGCTTTAGAGTTATTTATTAATAGAGAAATAAAGTATAGGGTTGTGGTACTACCAAAATATCAGACATTTTTTTAGAGACGTTTTTTTTACCGAAAACCTTTCAAAATATGAGTAAAATTGTTCCCAATCAATGAAATTCGTTCGTTAAAAACTAAAAAATCCAGACCTTGAATGACTATAAAAATTGAAATATACCAATAGATGAGTCTGCTCGTTTGTTGCACAGAGAACGTGAACATGGGGTTGAAATGTCGGGATGGAAATTGCACGTGAAATGCCTCATACATATATTGTGTGTTCGAAGGTATTTATGTATATAACGGGAACGGCAATGATGAGGACACGGGTTACGGGTTACGGGTGTTTCTCGACGTGGGATCGTTGAATCGGCGAATAATTTTACTGCAAACAATGTGGAATCAAGTTGGGCTGGGCCATGAGTATCAGCGGCAGCGTGGCCCATTCATATGCATACGAATATACGTATTAGAATTTAACGTTAAGGTGAAATCTTTTATGTATCGCGTTTGAAGAAAGCGGGGCGAGGAGAGGAGACCGCAATTGAGGTTCTGGTTTAAAAATTACTTGATTGTATTGTTTTTCATACTCCAGTATGGAGTATTCAATTTGAAAGTTCCAGGCACTATACTATCTGAGAATCGGCTATGACGCTACAGTCCAAAATTGCTAATCTGCTGTTCTCATACATTACATTGCATTTTCTCATAAGATACATTTATATGTATACAATTCTTATGGGTCGGATTCTTCTGTATCATTTTTTTTGCAATGATTTATTTCATTATGACAGAGATCAATAGATACGGCGCGAATGTTTTGTTGATAAAATACCTAGAAGATTCAAACGCTACACTCTTTTATTGCATTTTCCGATTTCATTAAACGTCCTTTTATGATTTTATGTACGGCGTCTGTGTTTGTGATGGTGTGGTGGGGTTGAGTGACTACGCGACGCGGATCAAGTACACCGTGTATTTCGTTGTTTTTTTCTCCCTCAGCCAGAAAAGAATCGACAGGACAGAGGGTGGTCTCATACACTGAATGCGATCTGGTGATGGTGTGTATATAACGATGTTGGCTGGAAACCCTTTTTTGTGGTATTCCGCTCCGCTGTGCTAAATTGAATTAAGGCTCACAACGTCGTTTTCCTACGACATCGTTAACTCCCCGGTGGTATATACAACGTATTTCCATTTCTGAATGCATCGTGGATGTTCCACTATTCATTGACATGCTTTTGCTATTTCTTTCTCAGCCTCCATTCTGGTACAGTCCAGATTTTTCGTAATTAAATAATAACCACAAAGTTAAACAAAGCTCAGCCGATGTTTTCGGCGATAGACATCTGCCTGGGTTACATTTGTCGAAATATGTAAAAAGTCTTACAACGTCATGGTGCATGAACAGTCCAAAATTAGATGAAATAGATGATTATATCATTTCTAATAGAATTTGAGTTACCTTTACGAAAACATTTAGTTTAGATTCCAATAAACGCTCTTATTATCGTTTATAGATCGGACCATACCGCAATTGTTCGACATCTAGGGAAAGCTTTTTAAATTAATCAAATTCACGAAAAATTGCGTTCAGTGCCTCTCTAGTTTTCGCAAGAAAATTCTTTTAATAAATAATGCAGTGTTTATAGAAATTTGTTTAAATCTATATATGGAAATTCTTTTTGTAACAAGCACTAGCCAACTTTAATTAGCTTTGTTTGCATATTTGTTGTCCATTATAGGTTGGGTATTGTAGGTTGTATACACAACAATACTTGTGCGTGTAGGTTCGATTTGTGGGTATTTTGTGTGGATTCGTGTGTAGGTTTGTTTGTGGGTATTTAAACTATGATATTACGGTGATAAAACGTTGGTAATGCTTCCGTTTCATACGACTGATGGTTAATAATAATTTAACTGTTGTTCTGGTTATATGCGAAAACGTCAGGCGTATCATGAACCCGAGAGACGAATGATTTCCGTTTTCGTTTGAAAGCGAGCTGAAAAGACTGGAATTATTCAAATTTAATCTCGCTTAAACTTGACTTTTATGACTTTACTAGATTTGTTTTTGTTCACAATTGGACTAAAAGATTGAAAATGTCATGATCTGTAAACATATTTGGAACAACGCAAGTGTGCCGGTAATTGAATTTGTTAGGAATGACTTGAGGGCAAAATTTGTACGATATTATTTTCATTTCAAACGCGTTTGTGCCGAGGTTTCGTAGCACAATGGCAGCCCTCATTTGGAGTAAGTCCGATGTTGCTCCGATTGCCCGGTTGGTGTTGGGATTCTCATGAGAACAAGTACGCTACTTGGCAGTCCGTTGCTCGAGGGTGAGTCGTTGGTTGGCTGTTGTGTTGCACTCGGCATTGCTATACCTAATTTTATCCTAAGGTCTAGAGAGGTAGAGTTAGCTCGTAACGCGAGCTTGTGACCCAAATAAGACGCGGATGTGGCACGTAACCCAATCCAGGAGAGCTGATACACCCGGGCATTATGATGGCTGGTGAAGGCAAACTGCACTTGGTTCAACTTCGCGTTAGTCTCGAACGAGGGAAGCCACGAGGAATACGAAATTCAGGTTGTCCTGGAACACGGCTTCTATGTGATCTAGGGCTGGATATATTCTCACTCGTCCACGAACTTTCATTACCACGGAGCAGACAAAAAAGAGAGGGAAAGAGAGATAGACAGAAAGAGGGGGACAGGAGGATGAGAGAGATGAAAGAGAGACAAGGAGAAAGAGAAAATGGAGAGGTTTGAGTTCAAGAGGTCGCGTTAATTGTACAGTCACATCCTCTTCTCATTCGAAGCGATTCCGTGTGAGGGCATCCGGTGTTCGCAACAACCTCTCCCATCAAAACTCCCGATTTATATATCTATCTATACTTTCTCTCGTTCTCTGATTCTTGAACAACCTCGATCCTCGTCAGTTGAGTACATGATTTTCGTCTTATCTCATTCGTATCGCTGAAATTTCTACCCTCGTTAGCAGTAATGGCAACTGCGTGAGAGTTTCAGTAGCTTTTTGGTGGCTGACTTAGTCGAGACGATAGTCGGAAAATCGGCGAAGACATCGTCATTGAGACAATGAGAAGGGTTTATCTCATGAAGCACCGCGTAACTACGTGACCGCAAAGACATTCCAAATTTGGTTACGACAATTAGTCCGATAGTCCAATTGTCTGTGTCCGGAAAGACGTGAGAGCGAACATGTGTGATTTGTTCAGTCTGTGACCTTTACTCTTTTTAGTTCCCTCAAACTGCTTCGCAAACATTTGATTTCATCAACAAAATTGCGGATCTGCAATCACGCTATTTTCATCAAACGGGAGGAGGAAATAGAGCTTAATTTAAGCTCACGTATGTGAGGTGAATTGGACGGAAAAAATGGATATTGGATCGAGAGTTTATTGTTAAAGAGCTTCAAGAGTTATTAAACGACTTCTAACGAAGAGTTGCATGTATTCAACGAGACGCTTGAGTTGTACGTATGGCAAGTCTACTAAGAATCGATAGAAAATTCATATTTCTCTAAGAGACAAGAGGGAAATGAAGGTCCAGAGTATACTTGAGGCAAACAGTGCTTTTAGCGTGATGACAAAAGAGATCTTCATCATTTTCATCCTCTCTCGTGTTTGAGAGACGCACAAGTGATCCCGACCATCAAAAGGTTGACGTCCATGTACTTAGCTTCCTCATTGAAACTATGATTACGGAGTTCTTTTCACCCGGATCTCATTATTGGCGTACTTAAAATAAAATAAAACGGTTTCGTATGATCTGTATCTTCAATGATCAATACCGATATCAAAGATTCGTTATGATTTGTTTACGTAAAGCATTAGAAGTTTAGCTAAGCATTATCACCTATAGGAAACATAATAGTCTTGCATGGATGATAACCGAAGAAAGTTGGGAATGTGGGTGATCCTACCATAGCCAATGGGCCACAGAAGGAGCAGTAATTATTCTGTGCAACGAAGACCAATAATAGTTGGCGAGAGGATTTCAATGGGATCTAACTTTGGTAAACGGTTTAGTTCCAATTGAACTTCGGGATAACTTAAGTCCATTGAAAATGAAACGACCGGACGAGGAAAGCAAGCGCAAGCATTCAAAGACGATTTTACAAAGGCGAAGAAACATGACATTAGGGAAAAGTTCGGCCAGATACGAACAACTCATTCAACAAGTCGACTAGCTTTCATTCAAATCTCGATGAAATAGTGGTTTTCAATTTATAGATCAATTTGTATGTTTAGCCCTTGAAAGGACACAGTGATAACAACTTATCAACTTTATGAAAAGCCATTTAATCATTTTTCTATTCTTATTCCAATTCCTAAGCCTCCTTCTTATCGTTCATGAATGTGAGAGCTCCACTTTTCTTAAATTTGTCAAAAAGTGTTTTCATTTTGTGGTCTAAATATGGTTTGACAATAGGAACTTCTCCTTTGTCAGTTATGATGGCATAAACTCTTTTCGATTAATTTCAAACAATATTGATTCAAATATTTATTGATTTGTAGAGAAAAATTACAATAGTGATCCTTTCATTTGTTTAATTTATTTAACAGCATTCTAAATATATTCAGCATCAAGATTATTTATTTAGATCATCCGCTATCACATTAATGTGTGCACGTTTGTTTTTACAGTATAGAGTTTGATGCAAATTGTAAGTACGCCGTGATTTTTTGAGGTTGATTTTTTTCAGAAATACTATTCTCTACGTTATAGACTTTGATTCCTTATTGAAATTTGAATATCTGACCGTTCATAAAACCGAGTGACGATCATTTTAAATAAATCGGGAGCACTTATAAAGAAAACATATGGTAACTAAAAATTCTGAACCCCGAAAAACATGTCGATGTTTTAACAACCGTGTCGTGGTCTTCATAGCCTGAAGTGGTTCGATAATATAACTATAATGGGAGATCGGACTACGACCAAACAGATAAACTCTGACACATTTCTAAGCGTGTCGTGCAAACCTCATTAACAGCACCATCCATATGATTTTCACATAGAGGCTCTGAGAGGTATTTGCCGATAGAACAGGATGAACGGATTCAGTAACTAAATGGATTGCAGCATTTCGACTGTTTCTATAGTATCTCGAGAAATCATAGGGTCTCGGGATGGTCCCGCAGCTTCATGTCAGATCCAGTGAAGCCTTGAGTAATGGGGCTATACTACGTCAGGATTGTTCAAACAGTTTGGTCCAAATCTCTGGAAGCCAGCCTGTCAAACTAATTGCGAGATGAAATCAGTGACAAAACATGTCATAATATTCGCACAAATCACATTGGGTCTCGGCACGATCGCTATATCATAAGCTGTAATGGATTACGGGTAGTGAAGTGTCCGAATGAATGATTATCGTTTGAAACTGGACTTTATTTGATTGTATTTCAAGCGGAACTTTACTTCTCTATTTTTGTTTTGTGTTAGTCGCTTAACGGATAGGGAGAAGGAGATAGGAGGGGAGACATTGATAGCGAAAGCATAAAATGTTGACGTCAGTCCAATGTGCTTTTCTTTCTTTGTCTTTGTCCTCTTGCGTTCTTTCCCCTTCGCTCGATGGTCTCGTTTTTCACCATCGGAAATTCTGTCCCAATACTCCCGTGTCGCTGTACTACCATCGACGTGTTACGAGCTTCTAAAGTTCCTTTCTCGGGAGAGAGGCACCTGAGCTTTTTCGTTATTAACGAGCATTCCGAGCAGATCCGTGCCACTCCATCCTCATCGGCCATAGCTCCCAAGCTCGGCAAACTCTCATCGTTGGGTGCCGGTAATCCGCCAATTTTTCATGGAGACTAGCCCTGATATATATCTCGGTTGGGTAGCTTGAAGTGCCGATAGAACGAACCAAGAGTTTTGCAACACAGACACTAGTAACATTCCGTCGTCAGTATCGCGAAGAGTGACCCCGCTATCTTCACAACAACCGCTGATGCAACTGCTAATTGGAAAGCCGATTTGACCTCATTCGTGCACCCTACAACAGCAGTGTACTGTATTAAATCTGACAAAATGCAACGTGAATTACCAACTGTCTCATTAAAACAACGAGAATCGGAATGCTCTCGCATTAGAATGTCAGGAAATAGTAGAGTTTCTACCTGAAAATTTTGGGTGAATGATTTTAGCGGAGTATTATTTCACACTTTGTAAAATTCTGGCAAGCAGCTTGTCTCTCAAAGAACATTAATAACTAAGAAATCGCAATATTAATAACCGCATACAACCAGTATGCACACAAAATTGCAGGAAAGTGAAGCACTTCCGAATGTTGCGGTGCTCATATATTCGAGCGTATACAACGAAATACCACACAATGCGCGCAATGAGATAGAGAGAGATAAAGAGAGATAGCGGCATGTACTATGGAATCTAACATGGTGACTAGTAGCAGTAACGGAATTCTATCCAATAAAATGTGCGCGGATGTATAAACAACAGGAGTGTCTCGCCGCACTTTGCAATTACGAAAGCGTCGACAATTCTCTACATTCGAATCCTCTACAACCAAGCTGTGGCTTCATCTTCTCTAGCAATTTTCCTCGACGATTAAACACTTTTGGTTCACCAAAGAATCGTATTTCAATATGTCGGGTTCAGGTGAATGGAACGAACTAGTACGTTTAACATGATCTGCGTTTGTACCTCAATTTCAAAATACATCTTCACTTTGAGTTAATGAAATCAAACTCACAAAACTAGTCTACAAATCAAGCACTGACTCATCCCTTTCTCACATTTCTTTCAAAAAAGATTTTCAATCCTTTACTTACAATTTCTTGTCTATTCATAAGGTATTCCGAAATCTGAACTTTCCCACTTTAATCCGAATCTATTATTCGCATTGAAGACATGCAGGTGACACACGGAACTGCTGTGAGGTGAGCGGTGTTGAAAATTTTACATTAGGGTAAAGCAATCGTACGACTATATATATTCGCATATATAGTCTCGTAACGTAATACACTCTTGGCTTGAAACTCGAACGATATTATGCCCTTTTGAGTGGCTCATCAAGACCCTCCGGTGATTTACCGAGAGATCGCCCGCACACGAGAGAATCGAATTGGGGAGCGTTACTCGCTTACAGACACACGCCCGAATACACACACGTACATAATATTGCTTCTATCATTCATCCCACGTGAGGTGGTTAATGGACAAGCGCTATAGTTCCCTTCTTCCAACAGCGAAACGAGCAAAGACGCTCTTTGTACTCAAGAGACTTGGGAGCCTCTCACGATTGAGAGAGGGCTGCTGCCCTTCGACTCTCTTTTCTCTCATCCTTCTTCCGACGTCTCACCCTAATTCTGTTTCTCATTCACGTTCGAAATGACCCATGACACGTCTCGTTGAGAAATTCACTGTAGCCCTACACTAGCATTAAACTATAAAAAAATATATTTCGATCATAAATCGATCAAATTATTTTCTTCCATTTTTACTGTAAAGCAGAAATTCTGACGAATAATTATTAGGGCTAACATTTCATGTTATAGATATAAAAACAAGGATTTAATTCAAGGTGTGTGGTGGAATAAAACTAAATTATAAATCTGTAGAGTAGACTGTGAAGGAAAAATCCTTGACATAGTCTTTTGATATGGTTTTTACAAGCGATTTGTTACCTCCTGCTCATAAATTCGTAAAGTCGAAAAAAATGTTTGTTTTTAGTGACGTTGTTCGAAGTGTTCATAAAATCTGTTAGGGATCAATATGTCTTTCATTTTTCTTATAACAAAGCACTTCAAAATGACAATGTAAATTCATCAGATAAACTCGACTTCGTCAGATAAACTTCAAGATTTTTCACAGCTGCGTTATATCAGCAAAAATTTAGTATGTAGAAAAGCCACTTAACATAAATCTATTCTCTACACAATGAAATAATATAAACAGTTCTTCTGACATAAAATTTAAGAATGAATTATAATTATTTTCTTACTAAAATAAAATAAGACTGTATTTCACATTCATTTATTTAATTTCATCGGTACAATTCATATGAATCTTCGATGCGATTTACGGGGGATCGAGTGGGGCGTAATTGATTGCAATTTATGTTTCTGTGTAACTATTACAACTGGAAGATACATGAATTCAGTCGATTTTACTATGGTGGTGGTTGCTGAGGAATGGAGGGAAAAGGTTGAAGAGCGTTACATTGACTGACCCTGGGTCATGGTGGTTCGCCACCCTATCGATGGGCGGTTAACTCACTTCGGAAGGACATTTTTCTTCGGTAGCATATACATACACATCGATATATATATATACATATATATATGAACGAGACAGCGATTCTCGGTTGGGTAGTAGATCGCTTTGGTGCCGTTAAACCCTCGACAACGCCAAACTCACCCCTAACCGATTCGTTTTGGCCACTTCGCAACTGCTCTCTGGTCTAACAATCATTTTTCAATCGATCTGTCGTTTTTTTTTTTACTTTTATTTCTCCACTGCATATTCTAATCCTTATACGTACATCCATAATATGAAAATTATTCTAGATGTATGTCAAATTCAGAAGTTTCCCTTTATCTTTTTCTTTTTTCACCCTCCCCTAATAAAAATTCTATAAGATGGTGCAATGGCGTATACCGCTATCCCAAGTCTTTCTAAATTGCAACTTGTCTGCGTAACATTATGAGATAAGTGCGAACATTTTTTATGCGGTATGTAAGATTCACACCGAATAAAAAATGCGAATTATCAATGAAGCTCTCTACTATCAATGATAATGATCAGTAGTAAGTGAATATTTTTGGAGTGTGAATCAAGTATCAAGTATTTTGGTAATCGAGGATTTTACCGAAAGCGTGTTATCGAATAATTCGGTACGATTTTTTTGTCAAAACAATAAAGTAATCTAATCGAGAAAAAATACCATTATTGAATGGTCAAACAACATGGGAATTTGCACGGAAAAAAATGATCTGTAGGAATTCATAGTCGATATTTAAAAATTATTAAAATA
>JABSMR010027283.1:0-16568 GCA_018902295.1 Dusona sp. PSUC_FEM 10030013
TTTCCATGATACATGTAACTTTTGTAAATAAGTCATGTTGTATAATTTATACAAATTTTCGTTGATTACTCATTTTTTTAATCACCATTTTTTTTTTTGTTGAAAAAATTAGTCTTTTCAATACATCCTACCTTTTCAACGCGTGTTCACGAAGGGAAAATAATATAAAAAATTACTATGGCATCATAGTACCCTGGTACCATGTCGACCCTCTCAGGGTTTTTAGCAAAAACATAGTAATTTTTCGTTGAAATTTCATTGACAATAACGAAAAGATTAGAGTTTTTGCCCTAATTTCTGTAAAAAATGACTATGTTTTTGCTAAAAACCCTCAGAGAGTCGTCATGGTACCAGAGAACTATGATGCTATCGTAATTTTTGATATTATTTTCTTTCCGTTTCCTGTAGCGAATGATTGAATTTTTCGTTTTCACAGGGACGAACTCAGCGTGTATACTGTATTGCGTGATATACACGAACGCGACTCGAATCATTGACGAAGTTGTACAATTATGCTAATGACATCCGTCCGTAAGAGATTCTATGCACTAGTAGTAATACTTATTGAGAGCTTACACGAAACACTCTAATGAATAGCTAAGGATGTTTATGATTGTAGATATATATTACGCCTCCTTTGAGAAAGAGAAACCTTCGATTATCTCTCCCCTTTAGGGTACATATCAACACCCTTAACCATTGAATCCACGTGCGGTTGACACAAGAAGGGTAAACACAATGTACAATGCAGCGACTAGACCACATTAGGAATGATGCTTTCTACCACAAAGAAGTTTGTAGAAGGGAATATAACCAGATGGCATGTATACAGTTAGGAACGCTTCGACAGAAAAGAGCCTTTACAAATGTTTAAGGTTCTTATGGTATAAATGCGTATTTACAAAAAAAACTCTGAGGTTACCTTCTTAAATTATATGTCTCCTCGTACTTTACAAATACTACGATTTCGGTAAGTCTTTTAAGGGCTCGGTGCATTAGAAAATCTATTACTACTAATAGATTTACCGCTACATTTACAAGTTTATTTCTGGCTTAGACGTAAGATATCGTTTTCTTGACGTAATACCAACAATACAATGAAATCAATTAAAAAATATAGGTTCTTACTAGTTTTGACTCTTTTTGCTGTTGTCTGTCGGACTTTAAAAATAATACGTGATAAAAATTTGTCGTGGCACTTTCATGCGGAGATTGGTTCAGTTTTTAAAAATTACAATGTCCTACAGAGACCTCGTGTAATTGCGGGCTTTTACAGCAAAAAAGAGTCAAGGATAATTCAAAGTTACGATCGTTACTGAACCAACGAGTGGTAAGAAGGAAGGAAGGAAAGCAGGAAGGAAGGAACGAAAAATGAGTCGGGGCAATTCACCGGTGTCCTAGAATGACTTGAGTACCCAATTTAATTATCAGCTATTTGTGTAATTAAGAAGAGAAGTTACCGAGATAAATGGGCAAAAGAGAATTCCGACAATCATTTTTAGGTGAAATAATCTTTCACTGACAATAATAATAACGATAACAATAATTACCCAATAATAGCAATTTATCAATAGTAACAACGATGAAAACTAAAGTATTTAACTTTTCCTAATCCTCATTGTATATTTCGCCATGAAAGCTCAGTATTTCAAACTCTGAGCAACGCAAAACCGAGAATAGTATAGTGATCAATGTAATGTACCAATTATCATAAGTATTACTAATCGGATCGGAGGATGCTTGTTTAAACATTTGAGAACTTTCGAGGACAGTGAGAGACTCGTGCGAAAGCTGCATTTTCCGTGAATGTTATAGAGTATTAATGAATTACAATCCTCGATATTCGTTGTTGCTTGAGACTCAATGAATTCCCATTACCTTTGGCACGAACAAAACAAGAAAATAATAGATTTGTACTATTCTTATTTTTTTTTCCGTGTTTGGACAGTTTCAAATATTTACATGGATTCACTCTTTATTTATATGCGCTCTGCTACAAATACTGATAAAAACAACATGTAAACGACTATAATGACATATAAATGACACTATTATATGTAATTAAATGTCATATGAGATATTTAATAACAGTTAAGATTCCGGTATTTTTAAACAGTGATAATAAAATTTGTCCAACTTCCATTAACGTTATTTCAAACATTAGTTATCTTTTGCCAACCACATGTACTCGACACTATGTCTTTAGAAGATATTTTCTATGGTATGATATTCATGTGATGCAAAAAAAGAAAACAACGAAACAAAAACGTTGGTCCAAGATAAAAAGAGAAAGTGAGAGAGAAAGCTGAGCAGACAATGTTCGATAACGAATCGAGTGCAGGTGGCGTGTTGGCCACACAGCAAACACAGTGTACCTATGAAGCGGATTTGCGTGCAACTGCAGGAAGGATGACTATATGGTGAAGAGGAGGAGGAGGAGGAGGGGGAGAGCCAATTTAATCCTCCTGATCCGGTAGGCATGGGGCTGGCGATGCTAGAGAGATTTTGCACAACAGAGAGAATTGCCTTTCATTTATACAGCAAAAAAAATGCAACGACGAATAACGAAGGAGTACTTCGATTGCAAGAGAGAGACGAGTCGAGAAATTTTTTTTAAATTCATTTTGAACGCAAGGTCGAAGAGTTCCCGGTTACTATATCGATCCGGTGATACGTAATACCATACTCGTTTTTCCTTCCAATTTTCAGCGACCACTATTCTCACTAAGTTACCTTGTCGAGCTGTGATTTTTCATCTATCTTGTGCATTCATACCCATATCCTACCTTCTAGGCAGATCTCTCTTCCATATTAAAGCTAACAATTGTGCTGCGTACGCGCCACTCAAATCCACTTTACTCTTACTACATTTATTACACTTATTACAATTTACTCTTTTCGTGAATGTAGAGACACCTTAAAGTCTGGATTTCAATGAATTTATGGAAGTATTTTATCCTTTCATGTTTGCGTATCAAACTATTTTACTAAGAGATGATTTCAACTGGAGTTTGCTTTCTGAAAACTTCAATGGCTCATCTACGAGAAATCTCAAAAATTTTGACACCAATTGTCCACGAACAAATCAGGAACTTCATCGTAATCAATGATTTACTTAATCTACGTAAATCAGGTTATAGAGCTTGTTGTAAAAATGATCCTACTAGTTTTATTTGATTTCAGCAAAACGTTTGATGTATCTCCTCACTGAATTTTAACATTTAGTAACCGCTGTGATACTTTTATCGTTGTTATTTACTTTTGTTATCTATTTAATGATGAAATTACCATTTTTTTGCTCGTTTTAGAACAATATCATCACTGATATTGTTCTAATCTTTACGAACTTAACTTGAATTATATTATTATTGGTTCAAGGCATAATAAACCTAAGCTAGTCGATCTCTATCTTTATCTTTTTGCCATCAGCTTCCTTACCTACAGAAAGAGAATTTAATTTGTGTAAATCCAAATGTGTAATCCTTACTAAGACCCAAAAGCAGGACGGTGAACCAAGAAATCAATACTAGAAGTACTCCCTCGAGGATTTCATGAGTTCCGGATAAAAAGGTTATATACATATAGCCCTTACTTGATATTTAGCAAGTGAATATACTCACTGGAATGAAATTTGATAGGCTGAGGGAATACACATACAGATACATATAAAAATTGGCCTCATAAAATTTTGACGCTTTGCGAATTGTGACAAATACCGATCGATAAAGGACACCCGTTCAATTTTGATTACACAATTCTCGATGAAATATCAGGATTTTCGATGGCAATGAATTATAAAAAATAACGTTTCAAATGTATCAGTTGTGGAATATTTGAAGCCAAGTGAAAAACCAGATAGAAATCAAGAAGACGATAAAAATCCAATCCACAGGAAACCCTAAATAAACGGTTCAGAGTAAACACAAGGGCTCAAAAGCTATAAACGATGAACGGCGATTTATTCTGCCTGCTTTTATATCCTTCTCTGTTATTAGTCGAGATAAAGTTGCAAGGTATATATTGATCCTTTTTGGGACGAGCTTTTCCCGTTCAGAGATTTACTCGTGCTGATCATTAATTTGTGTCATACGCAGCGGTTTTTTTTTTATCACGGAGAAACTTTAGCATGGGAACGAAACGTGTCAGCAACGAATGAAAAAGTTATCAAATTGAAAAACATGAATCGTTCTATTTCAGCCTGTCGGGAATCACCGAATTTCTTCGAATACTTTTTATTCATGTGCATCAGCTGCAATTTAATTAATAAACACGTGCGATCTAATTGGGCTTAGAAGTTCGTGATGATTTGTGGATTTAGTTAAACCTTCGAGTGGCTTATTTCGAGCAAGAAATTGCTATCCGATCTTGCTACGCAGCTTGCGCGAGAATAGTGGCAAATAGAAGCTACAAGTGCTTATTAAACTTCCTACAACCACAAACCCAGACTCAAGTATTATCCGCATACGAAGCTTCTGGCACGAATAACAATTTATACCAACAATAAGTCATCCCTGTTGTCCAAAAGTAATAAAATCATTTAAAAAAATTATATAAACTCAAACTAACAAATAGGTTCAACATTTCACATAATACTGCATCTATGACGATATTTTTCTCTCTCTCTCTGTCTTTCTCTATTTCTTTCTCTCTCTCTCTCTATCTCTCTATTTTAGCTCACTCATATTAGACGAAGCTTTAAGTAATATATTTCGAGAAAGTAATTTGTAAGTTTGAACTCCGAGCGTTCTTTTGCTACAGTACATATTATCACAACGTTTCATCTTTTCTTCCATTTTCCAGTTACTAATATCTATGAAAGTTTGAGCTGAATTCTAAAATGCTCGTCGGAACCTTTTATTATAATATATTTGTTGCGGAAACTTTTCATAGTTATATCGTGGAACCAGCAGCTGCTTGAACGTTTTTTACTTTTTTGTTTTTAATTTTAATTACGCAGCAACCCTTTTCTTTGTTGACGGTACATTGGGTGCAAATTATTCTTTAGCAATATTCCTTTTACGTAGAAAATTGTAACTTAGTCTTGTAAAACTTACATCAGGTTCCGGGTAATAATTCGATCAGGAAGTCTCAAACTTCTAAAGATTTATTATCTTCTTGACGAGCTAATCCATTGATTCATGTGCTCGGCTAAAAATACCTAATTAGAAGATTAATTACCCTGTAAAACAGAGATTCTTCAAAATTAGTAAAGTACGTTGTCTTCAGACTCCTCCTTCATTTATAAGATAAATAAAATGCTATTGCTGCGATAGAATGTCGTATTTAATAATTAATATCGAATCTGCTGTTCGCTGTGCTGCGATCATCATGAGCGAAAAGTTTAAATCCGCATCAAGCACGCATAAAAGTTCACGTAGAATTTTATGATAATACCCTCTGTGCGGATTAACGCTAAGGGAGCTTACATCTTCATAATTAGTGATTTATAACAGTTATATACGGGAAAAACTTCCTTCGATATAAATATGGGAAAAAATCTGTACAAAGGCGATAGTCGGGTAAAAAAGTATTGGAGGAGAACATAAGACAGAAAAGAAAAGCCATTAAAAATATACATATAGTTTCGTACAATAACAACAGTCCATATTCCCAGGGGAATCTGAATTGAGAATCGAAGAAAACCTTGGATAATCGATTATGTATATAAAGATTGCCGTTAAGAATATCGTCTTTTATGGCTCATCACATATTCTGCAAATACATTTATTTCCATGAAAAGCTTAATAAGTTGTTTTTTGTATTATTACCAAAATAACTATTATTCAGCTATCACAATAATTTTAATTCGAAGTACAACGAAATACATTTTTGTGAATGATTTTAGATTTTTGGGTTGAATATCACGAAAATAAAAGCGGGGTACTCTTGATAGTTTATAAAGGTTATAAGAGACGATGTGGGCAATCAAAACATGTTTGAAAACTATGTTCGAGTAGGAATTATACCGTCGGCCCTTTCGGAATACATCCACTTCAAAGGGGTGATTGAAATTTCGAATTTTCCTTCTAGAAATGCCTTCTAGAATAACGTTTTTAAGCAGGTTCTTAGTATCTATAGGGAATGCGAAAAATACGGAGAGGAGACATCAACTAAAACGTCATGGCAGTGATGAGAGATTAGAAACAAAGGAATGGACGAAGAATTAGTTAGACGAGGACGACGAGCCGTTATCTTGAAAGCTGTGGAAAAGCAGAGTCGAAGTTTTGAGGTAGAGAGAACCGAGTCAATGAGGCACCGCAAGACATCGTGCAAGCATTAGACGGAGCTGGCTTAAATTAAGGGATGTAAGCTCGTATGTAAGGAAGAGATTGGCTCTGAAGCAAGAGAACGGAATAGACTAATTGAAAGTGGAACGAGACGTGATAACTTCTAGGTTTAATATGTACGTTCAACAGATATCTACGTGTATGCCTACATATATAAATCGTATCTTCATTTCTGCATCATTTGCCAAGGAGATTCATACATTGTGGTGTCCATATACACCGGCAGATATTTTGTAAGGGCATGACATAAGACAAGAGCTCAAAGATAGTAGAGAGAAATAGCTCCAATGTGGCATATCGCTCACGAGTATAAATGAACGGAGAATGAAGACTTACCTCTCTAGGTTAAACCTCACTCTCTCTCTCTCTCTCTGCCTCATTGAGAATAAACCAAGGTAGAGTGTCTCACTAAGAAGTCTACTATACATTTCAAAGGTTCATAATATACTCTGCATCCCTCGCTCATTCGAGAACAGACAATGAAATGGAGAGATAGAGAAAGAGAAAGAGAAAGGAGAGCTCCTTTTATCCTCAGACACATTAAGACGACGAATAAGGGCTATTTTCAATCTACCTATGTGTGTGTAACCCCTTGAACTCAATAAACGAACTTTTTCTCCGTTAACTCGAACCTCGTTAATCGGGAAAATAGCTTTAACTAGTTATGGGGCGATTACAATGAGCAATAACCAATTTACGGTTTAAAATCGATAGTTTCTATCTGTGAAAAGCTTCTCAATTTTGGTTCGATTGGATAAACTCTTAAAACCCGATAATCTATGTCAATTAAAGGCATTAGTAATTAATGGATGCTCTGAAAAATATCTGCAAATATTTATACGATACGTTGTCAAATCGATTTTTCAGTATTTATACACTTTTGCTACACTTATTAGCTGTGTAATATAAAATAATTGTCCACTTTTCGGATGTTCCTCACTTATTCAAGGGTTAACCTTTATAATATCGTTTCACTCGACCGTGTTCGGTACAGTATCTCATTAATTTTATCCGGTTTATTGTATACCCTCGTTATGATCCTCCAGTTCTATACAGAGGTATAGTCAGATTATATATCGCGTATCTCCGGTGTAACAAGAGAAAGACCATTTCAGGCCTGCAGTGCTTTTCGTGTCGACCAGTGGCATTATTCGTGGAGGTCCACGCACCATTATTATCGAGAGATAGCGGGTAAACCGTATGAGATATTATTGACGCTATGCAAGAATTTACACAGACACATTAAGCTACGTATGTCTATATATAGGTATGTATCAGGAGGTTGGTATAATACATATCCGGATCTGGATACCGATGTATAAAGATACCGAATGCAGAGGTGAAGCTATGAAGTCAATTTCGTATCGAGGCTTCACGCGTCGATGACGACGAAGGGATCACTGAGCCAGAAATGTGTGTACGCTCACTATGCTGTTATAAATTACGTCCTCATATTATACACTGCGGTCTAATCAATGAATCAGTACGAATGATTTAACCCGAATCTCTCATGACTATTCCGAGACTCTTGATAATGTATGTCCATTCGAACCAATGTCGTCTAATGTATATTCGACTGCCAGTATCGTAGCACAGGGGAATTGCGAAGTACGTAGATATCCTGAGGTTACATAGATTTTGCAATAAAGAATCATCAGCTATAAATATCATTAAGTATTACTGGACTTTATAAAACATTAGAGATCACATTACACAGGCTAATTTTAAGAAGAAAGGGATCGAAATGGAGATGAACCTTTGTTAATGAATTACTAATATTCGTAGATATATAAAAACGCATGTAAAATTTTTCAAACAAATCTCAGGACAACAGCCAGTATAATATAAGCACACACAGCGATGGAAGAGAATAGAGAATGTGATATGAGAGCGACTCAGTGTACGTCGTCCTCTTCTACATAGAACATGGCCTTTATACGGCACAGAGGATATTACCCTTTCGTCATGATGTTCGAGTACCCCCCGTGGTCATGTCTGCGGTGTAGGATAAAATATATACGCTTGTAGGTTCGTGTGTACCTACAGGTTCCGATAATGTTCACACGGAGATAAATAATTTTCATCGTATACCACAGGTCACAATCCCCACTACGATATACTAACGGTTCTAAATTCAAGAATACGATACCAATTATAAATTTCGTGATATTTTCGATTAGAAAAGTGACGTTCCATTACTGTATCGTGATACCAGTACGTATAGATGTCAATTAATTTTGTATTAATTATAAATAGTTCTATTTAGTAGATAAGTTCCTATCGCCAATTTATAGCAAAACGAATATATCTCTGTGTGACCTGAGGACACTAGCATACAGCATGTATCCAGGGAACCAGGTTATCTTAACACGTAACAAGCCATGTGACACTTCAGTGCAGAAAATATGTTCACCTATGACAATACATGCTTTCTGTTACATAGGTGTTTTGGTGGATCCAATTTTCCATGAGTTCTTTACCGCTGCAAATCGTGTCGATCATTCGACGACGAGAGCAAACTATTGTGACATTTTCTACTTGGAACTTGTGTATGTGATTCTGCTGTTTTGTGGCTTTCTTCTTCGGATTCTGGCATTCGACAAACAAATAAAGAGAAACGATGGATCACATTTATTGCTAATACGATTTATTTTTTACCCCCAAATTGTTGTTCATTCATCTCATTCTCTCTGATTTCTCCCATTTGCTATTTTTCAGCTGTAGTTTTTTTTTCAGAATCCTGCAGGTAATTGAAGTGTTCGGTCGAGTTTTTTGGGATATATCATTCTATTCTATGAGGCAATTCGCTACACAACTCTGGCTATAAAATACAGTAAAGACATATGAGATGTTCGTATTATGGAGAATTTGTTAAATTTAGTAGACGAATGATGGAAGGTATCGATGAAATGTTTGAAAGATGCTGAAGTAGATAGAAAAAGAGGTAAACTAGATCGTGAACAATTCCAACGTGTGTAGAATGTGTGCGAGTGATACTAATAATGGAACCCTTTTGTCTGCTAATGTTTCGAGGCAGCCGAAAAGAGAAAAAATGAGTAGGGGGGAGGAGGAGGGGAGACAGAGAGTACCAGAAGGGGCAGGCTACATGGCAAAACATCAAGAGTACCGATAGAGGTGCAGGCTGATAGGGAAGAGTAGAAACGGAACATGCTTTATTCTACTCCGTGTACTCTTTCGAGCAGAAGAACATCGTATTGCCTTTGTTACCTTTGACCACATTGATCCATTGGAAAGCACATATTTCAGCAAAGCCTCATTCTTGGTTCGTGCATTCTTTATTCACGCCCGTGTACGTATGTGAATTTTGAAATAATACAGAAATAGCATACCCAAATATTTGTGAAAAAAAAATGTGTTTTTTTCTCATTTGGGTGGATATGTTCCACTCAAAGAAAGCCCTTTTTAGCGAAGCAAATATCATGGGCAGTTATTTAATTATCTATGATTCTTACCGTTCTGCGGTTAGTTCGAGCAGTTTCTAATGGCTGAAGTCAGAATATAGACCAATCGATTCGCAACAATTCCACGAACCCTTTTATCTGGTCTTTTCTTTCAACTTCGTAGCTATACGATATGTCAGTATAATCTGAACTAAGATCAGTGCTGCCTTATCAGAGAGCACGTATAATGTATTTTATCTCGTCTCTCAAAAGTAGATTAGGAGAAATTGCGTGGAAATGATTCGCTCGTTGACAGCACACACGCCATTTTGTATTTTCAGCAGCAACGCTAGGTTCGATAACACATACTATCAAAAGGAATTCTATCCGTTGACGATCCACAGAATGTAACGATGCGGTTGATAGCGGTTCGATTTACGTTGAGCTGTGAGCCATGATTACTCAGTTCCCGAAGTTATTACACGCTCCTCGATCAAAAGCTTCAACATCTATCCGACTATCTGGCTCTCCTTAGTCGTAACGAACATCCCTCATTTACAAGTTGCTTTCTTCGAACGTGCACACGCTTGTTTTCATCGGCATCGCTAGTGTCAAGAGTATATGTAACGCCTATTCCTCTCTCTTTACCTCGGTTCTCCTCATCGAGAACATCCCCTCTAACTTTTACTCCTCCTTTTACTGTAATACTCTAGTTCGTATCCCTTTAGCTTTTGCATCAGATGCCGCAATTTTGCCCCGATGCTAAAGCGCCGTATTAATTTCTCACCAGGGTCTTTCTCTCGCTTTTCTCCTATTTTCTCCTTGTCACTTCAACTTCCCTTAACCTCTCACACCTTTCCAAGTCACTAGGTAGAGAGAGGTTGGATCTGGTCCGCGGGACCTTATCGTTTCGCTCGCTCTCGAGCTTACTTAGTTCCACAAGGATACTCCGGGAACAAATTGATTAAAAATATATATCCGTAGAAGTTTCACAATCCCTCTTTTCAGCCCTCATCTTTTCCTATCCTAGCATCATCTTCCCCTCTGCCCTTCCCATCCCTACTGGTTTTGGTTGCTCTTTTAGTTCGCTGCTCGCGAAGGACGTTGAGGAGTTTCTCGAGAGCATCGATCGTCCCGGCTTCGCTCGACTACCCTATATACACATATCTATAACTACTTTTCAGTTATACGCGTTCAACTATAGGAATGCCGTATATAACCAGTATATAATCGTCTTCGCCTGCTGGCAACTCGAAAACTCAAGAAAGAATCCTGGATGGTAGAGTCTCGCCTATTCCTTTTTCGCCAACGGGTACGATAGGATGTCGAGAAGAGGGCACAGAAGTATAGTACGTACGTAAAGAGAGAAAGAAAGAGAGGGAGAAAATGACGAAGACAGAAAATGAGAGATGGTGTGAGAGAAAGGAAGAGAAAGAGAGAGTCGGTAGGTACTATCGCATCACGTAACCCGCACATAATTCACACTTGTTCCCCGGCACTATCCCGACAGCTTGCCGCTTTCCATTTAAAATACGATTGGACTTGAGAGCAAAATTGTGGGAGGAGCCGTGAGAGAAAGAGAAAAATTGAGGAAACAAGAAATCCAGCACGAAATTTGATCAATATGTGCCAGCGTTCATTTTGTCTTTGAATAAACTTACCAACCTATGTATATAACACGTGTATACGTATATATATGTAGATATATACAAAATGAAGTCTGGCATTAAAATAGTGCATAGAGAATCGAGGCCTGAATTTCTTAGGCAGGTAGTATGGCATAACTATGCATCAAAACCATATATCCTTCGGTAGAATCAATGATGAAGAAGTCGATCGATGTACATCTCATATGCTTTTCGATGTAGCGCACACGTGTGCTGAACATTTTTTTCTCATACGCAGCCTGCAACGAACAGTATTAGAAGGAATAGTGGAGCACATCCAGGGTATACATCAGAACTCTATAACCTGAAAGTCGAAGCAAGAGAAGTGGATATTCTATATCATAGCCGATGTTGCTGATGTACGTGTATATATTTGTATGTATACCGAAGGAATATATGCCAAGGGATGTGCTTGGATATCACATATCCTTCACTCGTATTTCGCATAGTTGCGGTGTGTACTCTCTCCCACTGGAGAGGCAAGGAAGATAAGTTGGGGGAAGATGCGGTGTATTAGAAAGCGAAGGAACATCTTGCAAACTGCTCCTGTATATCCCATTCCAGAGTCCTCTTTCGGTATACCCGTTACTGCAGTAGAACTCTGCTGATACTGCCGCTCGTAGCCAACACTTCTCCCCTCATGTGCGATACGAAGCCCTGTTCAGCGAAACCCTCACCTATTATATCCACGACTTGGAATTTCCAAACTGCTTACTACCGAAGTGCAACATAAGCTCCCGGCGGAACCGAAAATCGTTATCGTCCTGGCAAGAATGCGTAGTTCCGCCAGTAAAGGGCTGAAATCCTGATGGATATTATTCGCGCCAACATTCCTTTATGGCAATGCCGATCGAATCCAAATCTCAAACGTCCCTTAGCGGCTCACTACCTCCTGGAATTTTCACTTTATATCTCCGAAATTCATAATGCCAAACACCTCACGATCCGTGAAACATTTAACTGTGAAAATTACATTGTCTTACACATTTTATGACAACTATAAACACGCACTGCAACATTACTATTTCAACTCACACAATTATCCAACCTGGCATTTTCTCGTTCTACATTTTATCACAAAGCTGAATTTGACTTGCTCGTAATAGAAGAAATAATGTTGGTTAGAATTACGAAAAGTTTCGTTTCACTCTTTGGCGAAGTGAGAATTACGCAAGTTTCGTTACAGTTTCAAATGAAAATGTTCTTCGTGTGTCTAAGATGGTTCCCAACGTATAGAAATGATGTTGCCCATCTGAAACCGGTTTTATTGAATGCTCGATTATATAAGTTTCGTCTTTGAAATAAAGGGAAAAAACTATTATAAGCATTTAGCGATAAAATCCTTACAGAAAAAATGGATTTTATCGAACAATGTTGTCACAATCAAAAGCAATTTGTCATTCGGAAAATTTAATTATTCAAGAGGATGGAAAAAAATATACATTTTCTGTTCTCGTCACCGCATAAATTCGAATATTATGACGTAAGGTCGAGCCATTTCATAAAGGATATACCTGCGTTGTTACATGTGACACAAATAGAGTCATAATTCAAGATTATATGAGTCCGGAGTTACGACATCATAACACGTTCAGGTAAGGTAATTGTATTCTGCTCTTCTCCTTTTCTTCCTTCACATTTCAAAAGCCTCGGAAAACTCCCTTACGAATATGTACTTATCCTGGTAGGTATAAGGGTAATAACGGGGAGTAAAGCGAGCCTACTTCAAAGGCTGAATATTCAGGAATATGTATTGTTGCTTTAACGCCTCCTACAACATTGTCTTTCGGTTAAGTTGATTGTTAATAATGCTTTTCCCCCTAGGTGTGCTCATATTGTTTCACAATAATGTTGCAGTGATAAAGTATAGAAAAAAATGAATATTGCTGCGGCTTGTTATCTTTAGGGGTGAAATATGATATATTACAAATCGATACATTTGTTAGCGATGTTATTTGGCCTTTGACATCGGATAATTTTACAACGATGCTAAAAAAGAACAATTAATGGAAAAGAAGTTCCAGTTACGATTGGTTTTCATAATTTAGAATTTTTCTACACGATACGATAGAGCCAAAAGTTGAAAAGGACAAGTTTTGGCAACAATTCTTGATACCAAACTCTCCGGCAATGAAGACAACAAATAAAGAACTGGAGAGAAAAAGGAAGAGAACGCCAATGGCCAACGAGTCACCGGGACAGTCTTTGGAATCGCGTATAAGATGCGAATAAATTAGATGTCGTAAACACGTAGATTCAATTAAAAGATAAGTACTGCAATGGCTGTCGAGGCGGACGTTATTTTCGCCAAGTTACCAGTATATAGTCGGAGTACGTGAGAGTTAATACTATAGCTGATCCAGAGATGGTTCTTTCTCGAGGAAAACTTAACCGGATGCTCCGGAGATGTTAAAACGTGGTACTCGTTCAATCCTCCGTATCTTTGAACATTTGACTCTCTTTTATCGCATTTGAACTTTTTTTAAACGTTGGTTACCATGAAGAAAAAATAAAGCTTCACGAACGAACATGAAAAGCATCGAGTCAATCTTTCAAAGGTAAAACTCTGTCTTTCATAATTCAGGTGAAAAGAATTACAAATTTGCAAAGCTTTCCCGAGTTTATTAAATACTTTTTATTCCACTGAAAAATCTGTTGCTTTTGATGATTTTTATAAATTGTATGGCATTTCTGTTTGAAAGTTTATCTAGTGACGAAGCTGTTTGCTGGATTGCAACCAAATTTTCTACAGTTTGAAACGCGTTCGCAAAAGTTATTGAGATTGCACCCAGAAAAAATGGGTAGTGGACTCAAGTAGGATTTAGTTAAATCGAATGAAGACTTTTCTTTCCCTCATTGCCAAATAGAGGTTTAAGAAATGATTTTCCTCGATCACAATATGTTTTATGTTTCCATTAAATAAACAGTTTTCTGGAATCACAAACTATTTTATACTAATTCAAAACATGTGTATTATATATTATAATCGGACAACTCCTTATCTCAAAAATATAATGAATCTGATGGTGGAATAAAAATAATATTTATATCATTATTTATACCCTTTTCCATTATATTATTATTTAATAATCTTTTCATGGGTCTGCAACCCTGGGTGGGGATAAAAATTCACGCCCGACTTGTTAGACATTGTCAGTCCGAGTAATAAAACTAATTTGGTTTCCGTAATTTATGCACATCCAGAGCCCAATGCGTATATGAGAAATGTTTCAATGCTCTACCACACGCGGCGGTCGGGATAAAAAGCTGTAACGAGGGTACTCAATTAAACGGACTCAAAGAGCATTATCTATTTGATTCAAATAGATTCAATTTGATTCAAATGATCCTAGTAGATTTAAATGGACTTTTTTCGGGGTGTGGGTAGAATATTCTTTGATATGGTGCTAACGTGAATAAAAGAACGCGAGCGCGCGCGCGTATGTGTGTGTGTGTGTGTGTGAGGGACAGACAGATAGAAGGAGAAAGCATTGTTATACGAGTTTACGGTTGATTGATACCTCGCAGAGTAACAGCCGTACAATAATGGAAAACGTCAAAACCCAGTTAAAAGCTCCGAAGCAATAAAAGAGTGGGTGCGTATACAGCATGAAAAAAAAAAGAAATTCGGAGATATATGATTTTTCATTGGTTGTAAAACTAACTCTGCTGAATGGGTTATGTATATTTTTTGTTTGCTGATTCGCGGCACCAATAAAATAACTCGCAGTGCAAAAAAAAGCTCGTAGAAAACGCAATGTCAGCTTTTTCCTATAAACAAACGAAAAAAAAAATAATAATCAAAAATCAACACATTTCAGCAACGCTTTTTTTTTAACAGAATTCTTTTTTAGTCTCTGCTCCCTTCTTTATTCCCGTTCCCAAGATAACGAGACTAGATGAAGCACGCATATTTTAAGCGGACTTCAGGGAGTGAAATAACTCTTGCCACAAATCTAATGGTAATCGGTTTGTCCCTTTTTCCACAATTATTCCTTCCAAGTCAAATATGCGCAATGTACGAAAAAACAAACTGGAGAATAATAACAACGATAACTCATATATTTTTTCTTTGTGCACGTGGCGTTATAATTATTTCGCAATTATCGTCGAGAGGCGCTTTTACTTTTGTCCTTTTCTTCTACATGCCGTTCAACGTGCTCTTCGAAGCCATGTGGCCGCACACACGGTATCGGAGAAAAATCCGTTGCGACGACTTTAACGAGCGACTACATTCAACTGTATGTCTATGTGCAAATATATACATGTATTTGGAAAAGAGGTGAAGAAATCGCGTCAGTGTTGACTTTAACGAGATTCCCTCCTTTCTCTCCTCTTTTTTCCTCTTCTTTTTAACCCCATCTCTTTTGTTCTCTCGCATATAATTACAACGTTGCATCCAGCAAATTACGTGCCCTCGTAATGCAATTTTAGCATGACCTTTCCACACGCCATTGCTGCTCCACCAAATCGACACTGTTGGTACATAACAAGAGCACAATGTACTCGAATCTATCTCTCTTTTCACTGCATCAGTTGCCATGATCTCACTGCGACCGATAGCGATTACTACGATTTATGATTCACTCCATCTACCAACTATATTCAATGCTGACCCATCATGTGCCGTACACGAACTTTCCACGTTATTAATTTTAACGTCAACGTTCACATTAAATGACGTGGACGACGAAAATTTACACGGAATTATATTTAAGCAAGAAAAATAACGTTCAATAATTTTGAAAAATTTTCAGTTTTTTTAGAGTTACAATTATTTACTTTCTAGAAACTTGGATAATTTACTGAAATAATAATATTTGAATAAGTGCCCTAAGTAGTATGTGAGCGATTTTTTAACATGCTATTTTCCACAATATTATTGAACTACTTTGATATTTTTGCAGTAGAAGAATTTTATATTGCGCTTGAATGTAATACTTCATCCAAGGTCCCAATGTGTGACATTAATTTTATCGTAAATTTTAGTATAAGATTTAGGTCATAAATATTCCAATGTAGTATTGTTTTACTTATCGTGTACAGAGATTTAAGCCAATCGGTACGGTGAGATTCGTGGGTTGGAGCTATGAGAAAGAGGGCTAATTTACGACCAGATTAATTGGGGCAATGCCGATATGTCGTATTTTTCCCTCTATTTCTCTCCCTGCTCATCTCTTCCTTGCAACGTTTCTATGTCTAGAAATATATAT
>JABSMR010027394.1:0-16562 GCA_018902295.1 Dusona sp. PSUC_FEM 10030013
TTCACGACGAACGATTATATCGAATGAACGTGTATCGAAAAATTATTTGTTTGAAAGCTGAATAATAATTTTTGTGATGAATGGCAAGTAATAATAAACATTTCGAGAACGAAAATATAGAAAGACTAGAACAGCGAACGTGAAAACAGCGAACGTGAATAGTGAGCGTGAACGTGAATAATCTCTTAAAAACATAGTAACAATAATTGATGCATATCAACGTTAGGTATGAGACTCGCTGATATTATTACGACCATTAATAATTAGGATGGTAACAGGCGCTCCGTTGCCAAAATCCAACGAAAGTTGATTAGAAGCGATAAAACATACAATGGAGTATTTCTTGCTATACGGAAATGTTACGCGAGAAGAAAAAGTCTCGTCAAACTATGCTCTTTGATTGCATGGAACCATCCACTTTAAAAAAATAGCAATAAAAATGTATTTTGATTCATGTCTTTCCTGTTTGCTTAGTTAACAATCATTTGATTGATTTGTTCGGCGATTAAAAGTGTTTAATTACAATTATTACATAACTCTATAATTCTGCGATTTTTTCAACCCAAGTTGGATTTATATGCTAGGCTGTACCGCGACTTACGTTATCCTTTCCGAAACCACCTATAACGTAATTTCGAGGTATTACTGTATAGGAAAACAGAGTATCCGTATATCTGACTCACGGAAGCCAGAGATATAAAAGGTAAGGGATGTACTGGGTAGCAGGTAGAAGCAGAAAGAAGAAAGCTAGGGCATAAGGTAATCATTTACATTTTTATCCTTCCATTACTCTTCATGATTTGGGTCGGGGTCAGCCGCTTCCCAATTTCGTATATCCATCTTTCCCTCTACCGCCGGAAAAATTTTACCAACCTCTGGAACATCCGTCGAACATTTTTCACTTCCTCTTGGTCACTAAAAAAAAAGGCCCGAATAATTATCCACGACTGTTGAACAAACGCCCTGCAGCATCCAAGCACGACAGACCAATTTAATCTCTCTCCTTTTTCCTGCTTAATCATAATCTTCCAATCTTTGTTCGTGTCACTTTCAAGGTTGTAGGAATAGTAGTTAAGCAAAAAAATAGTGATAGTATGAGACGGAATGAAGATCGTACGTAGGAAAATAACAGTCCTGAGTGGTCCCCTCATGTGACGGAGTCGGAGGAACTCGGTGGGTTGACTTTGCTGACACGAAGTGAGAAAGAAAGTTGGTATGGGAGGGTTGGAAGTAGACCAGCTATCTCAGAAAGAGTGGAAAAAGAGACAGATCGAGATGGCGGTAAAGGTGGTTGGAGGAGGCGAGCTTCCGGGCCCCAAGTAGTACTTTCAACCACTTGCGTTCAATTACCAGTCCCGGGGTTATGGTGGGCTTCTACTCGCTCTCTTTCTCTTCTGCTTCGAAGCATTAAGAGTTGTCTCCTGTCTTCATCTACCTTTTCATTGGCTCCCTCTTGCTTCTTCGCATTCCATCTCTCCCCAGTTTTCTCTACACTCCACATTTCCCCTCGATAAAACCCGCACAACCGTGACTATACGTCTTTCCCGAAAGCCATCTTTGTCCACCGGTACCGGTGGTTGGGGGACCGGAAGGGGGGGTCGGTAAGAGACTCAGGTTCTTCGGCCCCGTTCACTACCGCGTGCCAGATGCATCAGGAGCTTTGTCCAAGTTTGTGCAACGAGCACTGTGCACGCTATTCGAGGTACCTCTAATTGACCGGGTCTTAATGAATATGATCCCCGAGAAGTCTGGCTGCACTAGATGGAAGTCTCGATCAAGCGGAGTATACAAGGAACCCGCTCTTGGTCCTTATTTCTCTCTTTCTCTCCATTTACAGCGAGAGGAGAATAGATCGCAAGCTCGTAAGCTCCCTTGCGACTGCAAGGACAGACATACCGAACAATTTTCGAAACCGCATTGGCATGATCAGTGTTTTCCCACGCACCCTGAACATCGCATGGTAGAAGTTTTCAAGAAATTCCTAGTGGCATAGACGTATTCCATAGGGAAAGCTTAGTGCATAGTGTAGAGTAGTTACCCGATGTGAACTGCTTAAGAGGGCTGTGGAAAAAAAAATTGGTAGATAATACGATACTAATGATACAAACATTAAGACCTTTTTATAGTTAAAGATGAATTTGGGTAGCTTCTCTAAATCATTTACTCGCAAACGGAAAATATAGATGGTTGAGTCTGGATAAACGGTCTCATAACGGATCGAATAACATTGAGGGTTGTACTATAATATCTCCGGTGCTGATACGACCTCGACCTCCCGGTCGAGCACCGTCTGGCGTACCAATAACATTGAGTGCTCTATGTTCCGGATACCATATTCGCGTAGAAGCCCCCAGGAGCTCTGATATTATCGCTAATTTGATCTAATCATCGGTTATCGCGGTTAATAGTTGGTCAGGCTAGATTGTATGTTTATATATCAGATACTATGATGAAAAGTTCATCACGTCGACATGAAAAGGTCTGGGATAAGATAATTCGATGATGTATTTGAGTGCACGGTAATATCTCAAGTGAAAAAACGTTTTAAGCACGCGAGTAAGGTTCTTTATACTGTTAGCGACAGCAATGACATCGATGGTCTGATGAAGTTTGCTTATCAGTCTCTCTAATGACGATAAAGTCAATAACTAGACCAGCCAAAGTGTCGTCAAGACACGTTCTCATTTCCTTCTTTGCTTTTACTCCATACAAAGTCAACACTTTAGGTGGAAGCCATGATTCGTCAAGCAATTACTTTGCTCTAGTTATTGGGTCATTTACCCTCGCTCTCCGCACCGGAGCAATTTTCAAAAAGAATCACCGCCTCAGGAGCAGTGATATTCGGTCCCTGGTCAATTGACTTAAATACGAACGTGTCGGACTATGGTAATCCACCTGAATAATGGACCCAAGCCAATAGGTTCAGCAACGACGGCAGGAAAGACTCTTAATGATATCAGCATAAGATATTCGCCAGTGACGTTTAGAAGGATTACATAATAGTTCACCATCAGATCTCAAACGCCATTGTTCCTCATATATATTTAGTCCTTAATGTACATATGCATTAACTACAGCCTTCGAGATATCAATTATAGAGTGTAAAGTTTCTGTGATCCCGCTACTAGTGAGACCGGGCCTCTGAGCGATATAGCTATTTCAATGAATCCAATCGACTACGGCTTAAACCCATTCTCTCGTCCCAAGAGATTTACTCAATAATTACCAGAGACCTCGGGAGGCTGATGCCACAATTGTCATGAAGGGAACCTCACGCGATTCGCGACCCTTCACGAGAATATATACACTACGGATATTCGGGTTTAATCTCGGCACACGTTCTGTTTTCTCAAGTGATATCCGGGCATCGTATGATATGGGTCTACGCGAGTCGTCCTTACGTGCGTAAAACAAATTCACCCCGATGACGTTCTTGTCCTAAATCGTATTTTGGTCTATGCCGGGGTTTTGTCTTCGTGTCCGTGACGGATCGGAGTTTTCATCATCTTCACTGGCTTTTGTCTTTCCTAACGGCATTCCCCTCACACGGGGCGAATAAGCTAGTACCTCGACTAACCCCTTCCTTGTCTCAGGCTCACAATGAGTCCGCGTTATCATAAATAAAGAGCTGCTAAATTAGATTTCACAAATCGAGATGGCGAGCGAAGTATAGTCTACGTTCGAGGCTGAATTAATTGGATTTCAGGCGAGAACTTTGCGCTAGCTTGCTGGTTCACCCCTCTGACATCAGCCTCAGTTGCGTACGCTCCATCCCTCGACTGTCCTATGGGTTCTGTTGCTGTGGATCTGGTTCTTGAAAGTCAAGAGCTACGACAAGCTGTATGACTCGAAGAATCATGGCGACCACGATACATCGCGATCATTACCAGGCTCCCTTTTCTTTCCAGCAATCGAGAATCAGCGCTCTCGTAATACCGAAGATTATGTATAGTACGTGTCTTAACCCGACGGACAATCATACCCGGCTCACTTGGTAATACGAAATGCTTGTTGAGGACGGGATTCTACCACACGTACGGGTGGTGTTAAGGGTTTTGACCCTTTTAGAAGAGGGTTAGTGTAAGTGCTAAACAAAGGAGTGCCATTAAGGGATCAACTGGTTGGGCCAATGACGAGGGAAAGACATGATCATTGGCGTGGAGATTACTACTGCCGGATGAAAAAATACCTAACTCTTTATCACCAATATTTATAAAGCCCAATATTTCACCTATCCACAGGTCCACAGCTCAATAAAGGACGAATCGATAATTCGAAGTTAAGTCTAACCACACGAAGACGAGGGATGGGGAAAAGGTAATATGGCCTGAGGAAGCCAAGAGGCATCGAAAGACGAGGTGACCGGGGTCAGTACCAATCCCATCAGCATCAGCGTGGCCAAGATTATACGATCTTCTGCGACATCCAGGAAATAGCGAAAGACGGGCTATGCTCTCCATCCTTGTTTCTCCTCGCTGGATTTTAGACCTGAGAGCTTGGAATCCTGCTAAGACACAAGGATCCCGCTGAGATGTGTTCATCTATATAGACATGCCTTGGTTCTTCTCTGCTTCTCTTTCTGTGGTTTAGTAATGGACGGAAGAACCTTACAGAGCCGCAGATTAGCACGGCTCTTGTCTGGTCGTCTCATTACTCAAATACGGAAATGCGTCTATGATAAATCTCAACATATGACTCCTGTCTTTCCCTCGTGCTGGCATACAGGAGTTAATAGAAAATAATAATTTAGCTAACAATATAATTCATTTGTATAAAAATAATTCTTAGGAACGAGCATTACTAATTGACGAAAAAAATTCCTTCCAAAAAGGTTCTTACATTGTAATTTGAACTCACCTGGTACTAATCTCATTCCAGCATCCCCTAGAATATAATCCAATAACCGTGATGTCTACAACGCTGTCGCGATGGCCTAAAATTTTCGCTCTAATGAGAATTCATCTTATGACCTAGGGCAAAGGTGAACTGTAAAATCTTACAGAACTCGGGTCTAAGAAAGTGTAGTATAACTAAGGGAGGTTGGTATGTATGCACATGTTAGCAGGAGCCTCCTTGTATAATTCCTTTCCGGCGAATATACGAAGGAGCGGGTGGCGGGGAAGGGGGGGGGGTGATGGAAAAGCGAAGCAAGATGAGGTCTATGGTGTGTTCACCCTTGTGCGGCTGCGAAAGGGAGCTGAGGAAAAGATCAAACCACCGCGGGGGATTGGAGAGCCAGTGTATAAGCCTACCGCGGCTTTCTCGTAGTTTCTACATGCAACGCCCCGCCACAGAAAGGCGCGCACAGCTACAGACTACAGGATAATATATCCATATATGTACAGGATTTCTCAAAATTCATGTCCGAAGTATTTGTGATGATTATACTACGAAATAAGAGAGAGATTTATAGGCAGTTTTCTCTCCATTGCACCTCTCATAACATATCAATTTTAATTGGAGACAGCCAATCTGGAAGGTCGAAGAGGAATAATGGGAGTGACCAGCATTCAGTGGAGAGAACTGGGCTTTCCCCACTCTATGCTTCTGCCTCAGAGCGCGACTTATTCACGAGCATTAAGTTTTTGGTATCTCAGGAACAACACGCGCCTCAAAGAAAATACCTTGGTCCCAAAGTTTGCTCTTTCAAATTTCACGATCCATTTACCATACTAATCTTGGGTACAACTTTTGATACATCCTGTAACATCATCCTGTATGTATGTATGTGTGCGCAAATGTGTATACAATATATTGCACGGCAAAGACGGCAGGGTGAATGTCGAGCACACGTAGCGAAGAAGGATTCGTAGCAAGGGCAAGAAGGGCGGAAGAGATTGAGAAGAAGGAGGAGGAGTCTCAGCCATTGCCAGCATGGCTCCCTGAGTGCTTTGGAGAGTGGCTCTGCGCCTCTGCCCTCTTTCTTCCTCTCGTTGTAACCGTACGCTACCTCCACTTGTGGTATTAAGATTAGCACAAAGCACACCTCTACCCCTTCTTTGCAACCACCCCCTCCCCCCCCACTGATTCTTCTCTCCATCTCCTTTAATTTCTCTCTGGCTCGTCCTTCTCAGTTACGTAGTCTACCCTCTTCAAATAAAACCCCACTTTCTCCAGTAGTACACCATCTTATTTGACTACGCATAGAGGGCGCTGTTCTGCGTGTTATTTATTTTCTCATCTTAGATAATTTGTGATCTAGAGCAAAATGGTAATTTCAATTAATTTTTTGTACATTCAATTTCGACTTAACGAACTTTACGTAAACTTCATTAATAATCACTGAAACAGTCAAATTTTTCTTCTATCCAAAAATAGTTCACTTGAAAACAGTAAAAACGGTTGTTTCCATTTCTGATGTTGAGAAATGTTCTCAAAGGGGTAGAAATTTGCCTTTCATCGCTTCGTACTTAAAACCATGATAATACCGAGTCATCGGATCCTTTTTGACTCTTTTAGCTGGAGAGATTCTTACAAACTGCTTAGCCGAAGAGTACGAGAGGATCGAAGAGATGTTGCGACTGGGGTGTGGAAGCGTGGAATCCGTCTTAATCCCTCGGTGGCACTACTTGAAACTTGGGGTTGTTCTCAACGAGACGAATCTTTTTCCCTCCCTTTTACTCAGTATTTTTTTTGCAAATTCCATAGATATAGATATATATAAAGATGCAAAAAGACGAGCTGAACCCAAAACTCGAAGCAAAACCTTGAATGGTGAGACAAGTCCTGAAGTGGTGGGGTTTGATGGAGGGAAAAGCCTTAAGCTGTTAGGGGGTTGCTCTGGCGCACTCGATGATAGCGAAAGGTTCCAGGAGGTGATCTCTCTTACGATCGACCGCTTTTCTACGCTCTCATGTTCAACGACCGAATCCACCTAGGTTGAGGGTGAAGCCACGAACTTGTTGATGAGTAGTAAATCGAGCTTCAACCCTCTCCTCAAAAACATTACCACAAATATACATAAATGTGTATAGTGTGCATATAAAACTGTAACTTTATTCTTCTATTGCAGTAATACTTTTTTTTTACTTTTATTTTTTACTAATTTAATTCTTTCGGAGGAGCAGTTGAACAAGTACACCATGAAATAATCGTTGAATCTGATTCATCCGCCTTTCTGGGTGTCTATGAAGCAGGGCTTTTATCCATGGGGTACAGGAATGGTGTATGTTTATCGGACGAGAGCTCATATATCCCTTGGCTGTGCACCTCGATAGGGGAGAAACGCCCTGAATCAAATCTCCTCTTATAGTGAAATGAATACACCACCGATCGGCTATGGCCTCGCGTGTGCAGCTGCACATGCAAGCATAGCAAATATATAGATATATATATATATCGATGCTGAAGAGATGATACTTGCTTGGTACGTCACAGGCACGAACATCACCAATTTCCATGGCAGATTACTTTCTCTATCCCTCTCTCTCTCTCTCTCTCTCTTTCTCTCTCTCTCTCTCTCTCTCTCTCTTGCTGTCGTTCAGTAACGGGGATGAACCACGTGGCCTTTGATTGTTCGCCGATCCTATGCGCCAATGCTCCCGTGTATAGAAGGGCAAGATTGGGGAGAAAACGAGAACACGATCGGCAACCGAGCGTGCTACGGATTTAATGTATCGTCTAGAGCCGCGTACCCAATTCCGCATCTCGATCACCCTCCCCAAACTATAATTATAACCGTCGTTCCTATCACTCCTCTCTCTGTGGCTTTCGGAAATTGTGATGGTTTCATCGTAAAACCACATCACGTACGATATACTTTTCTACAAATGAATGGAAAAAATTGTAAAAAATAAAGTACGTATTGCCACGAGTTTTCGCGTATTGTTGCGACACAAATTGTCTCGCTTGTCTTTAGCAATTTACCCGTTGAGAAACCTAACGACAAATTTATTTTTTCTGAAGAGAAGAGATATTAATTTTTAATTTCACCCGGTTTGGTTAGCTTGAAGGGTGAAAGAGGGGTAAAGGCATTCGTGACACTACTTGACTTGGAAATACTGTCTAGCTATACCGAATCCTTTTGGCTAACAGTTTTTATTTTATGAAATCCTAAAGGAAAAGTTTCCGATTTTCTCTCGCATAAATAATTCTCCCGAACAATTCTTAAGTTCTCACACTTATACAAAACAACTAAATTAAAGAAAGCATCTCTTCACGGCGATTCTATATAAAATTAAGCCAACGAGAGCTTTGCCAAAGGTGGAAATCGTGGAAATAACGTTGCGTAAAATTCTTCCAGCGAAAGCTCGCACTCAGGACAATGTCGCTCGTTTCAATAAATGCAAAAATTCTAAAATCCATTTGTTCCAAAAATATTTGCGAAATGCAACGTATATCCAAAATCAACTAGAGCGAAATGTCTGACTCACCGAATCGGTAAGACACAAAATTTCGGGAGTGTCGGCTCATTGAATGGCGTAGCAGCTTAGGAGATACGCCTTATCTCATTGGGAACAAAAACTCGAGCGACTATATAAGGTTCCTAACCCCCCATTCCTTGCCTACTCACCATCGGTCGATCCCGAATTGTACATGAAGTTCCCCTGAGTATGAAGATCGATGCGTTGGAGTGACCGTAAGCTCGACAGCTCGGAATTGGAGCTTCGAGTTAGTGACCCACCGCTGGGCGCTTGAAATTTCGTGCTCTTGTGATGAAAAACGACAGGAGCGACGGCGACGATCATGACGAGTTTGGTGATGTTGGAGCCGTTTTTCCCTCTCCATATTGATCTCGACGTTAACGCTCTCGATCGAGAGAGCCGTCGTTCGCTCGAGCGAAATATTAAATATATAATAAAAATGAAATGAATAATCTAATTACAACGCCTACCTTGTGCTCTGTCGGATCGGTCGAGAGGAATTCCTGGTCAACATAAGGGGCATCTCGCCGCGCTGTGCCAAATTTTGGTGAATTTTGTGACGTGCAAAAGAAACACGACATAGTATAAATAAATATCTACAAGAATCATTTTAGAGGCAATTTCAAAGTATGGAAGACATCACCGCTGTTACTATATCGAGTAGAGATAGAAACATACAGAAAAACTGTAAATAATTCCTAGAGGTTTAAATCAATTAAGTACCATCAGAAATTGAAGGAATGTTCGGTCATTCCCAAGTAAATTTAGTCCCCTTACAATTATATAACTAATTAAGTACTAATTTGATATACATTTTGAATGAATCACTTTCGAAAATGTTAGCATTAAACACAAGACAAATTCAAGATCGATTATTCAACTTTTAAGTAAATTTTACTTGACGCTCAATAGCATCGATTTGAAGACCTTGAAACATCCGATAAGATTTACTGGAAGGTGTAAAATCCCTTAATAAATAGTAAATTGTACATTAATTTCTTATTTCCTTTTGGTGTTTCAGGTACGTGCAAGAATTACTCGGTACTCCTCAACGTTGGTTCGAATCTGACGCGATAAAGGTGAGTCTCGAAATTTGTGTAGTTTGTAGTATACGGAGATCGAAGCTATCCAAGGGTTAAGTAACCATTTTACGTGCAAACCTTCCGTGAATCCGGCGGCCCAAAGGGACTACTAAGGTAAGAGTTTCTCAAATTCGAAATGAATTTCGCGCTCGTCAACTCTCGGTTTGTATGACGTTAGAAACATCCAATGGACATGGAGCACAGTTGCCCAACGCATTGAACTGAACTGAGGGAATTGTCGACGGAAGAGACAATCCAGGATCCTTCTACTGGAAGGTTAAACAAGTTGGGACCGATGAGATGTTCACTTCTCGTATACAAGGACTCGATCAAGTTCTAATTAAGTTGCTGGCTCCTCTCAATTGGATTAACTCCTGGTGTCGCAGCTACAATTTCCTTCGTTCTCTCTTTCTTCTTCTTCTTCTCCATTGTACCTCTATTTATCCCTTGCATTCTCACTCTTTCGAATACAGTACCGGCGAGAAATTTCGAATTCCGCAAGATTTCAAGATACTGATAACGTTGCAGTCTCTTCGTCAATAATCCTTCAAGATAGGATCCATTAAAATTACATTTAAAAAATGTATTTTGTTAACATCTTGCAGGGTTTCTTTTTGAAAATATGAATTTGTAACAAATCCATCAGGAAATCGATGGTAAAATAGACAGCTTGCGGTTGGTTTATTCTAATAACTAATTTTTTTTTTATCGCTCGCATTTTGAAAATCAAAGACACCCGATCTTTAACTGATACCGTTATTATCGGAAACCCGACAATGACGGAACGTAAAAATAAGATATGATACATTTTGTGAGATATCTCTATTTTTTGTTATATTCGTTGAGTTTATTGACGAATTTTTCGGTCGAAGTTTGAAGATTACGGATCAAAGTTTGGAAAAAAAATATGAATCAAATGTAAAGGACTCTGGGACGTGACATGGGCGAAATCGGGTCCGAGTTCTTCGAAGTAGAAGGGACGAGATAGATATGAGAAAAGGCAGGAGAGGAAAAGAAGGCCCGGCTAAATATATTCCTCGTCGGTGAGCCTGTTATTACCCACGATCAGGAGAAGCGCACCCTTCTGGACGCGATATCCGGACTATTCTTGTGTCCATGTACCGAAGAATAGAGGTAGGAGGAAGGAAGCAGAAGTAGGGATTCAACGTTTGTGTGGTGCCTTTGATCGAAACCTTCGAATCTCATCGCGCTCCCTCGATAACTTTCGACCCTTTTTCCCACCCTCAAGGACACCCGCAGCATCTTCGGTTCGTCAAGGACGTGAAACGAAAATTGTACGCCAGAAAAACTGAGTTTTATATCAAGTGTAAAAAGTAAAAAGACCTGGACCTAGCGAAAAAACGTGAGATGTGAAAGTGCGGAAAAATCTTTACAACAATAAAAGTGACGATAAAAAAAATTCTGCAAAGACGATGGATTGTAAAATCAACCCATACATACATACATACATACATACATACGTACATACATACGTGGTTATCGATATTCGATAACTTATTCGGGTTCTCATTAACTTTGAAATACATATGCACACATATATATTTATACATACATATACTTATTTCCGTTGATATGACCATTATCTCGAAATAACGAGGATCGGATCGATGACGCTACGATCCCCCGTATCGTCTGAAGGACGTGGTGAGATAAGACAAACAGGGAAAAAGATGGGTCCGAGACGCGAAGATGGACGGACAAAGGAGGGTCTGTCAGGGTTGGAAAATAGCTCGTCGTTTATGCCGGACGCTTTCGCCCATCTCACTTCCCACTCGTGTGCTAAAACGGACAGCGTACGCCTCCAGGAGCGTGTCCGAGTTCAGGATAAAGTGAAAGGGGAGGGGAGAGGGGGGTAGTATGAGAGGGAAAAACGAGCCATCTTTATATACGCTCGATACGTCCGTGAAAGACTGTCGGGTGGGGTGGCTGCCAATAGCAAGGTAAATACAGCATGGACGTTCTTCTTAAACCTCTCGCATCGACCCCCCTCATCCTCTGGCCCTTTTCTCCTCTACGCGAAACATGCACTCTTATAGAATATCTCTTGTAAGCAAACGTGCGTATTCTGGATTATCTGTAGTATTATAATATTCCATGAAGCTCACGTGAAGGGTGGTACAAATATGATAGGCAGGGTGTCCTGCATAAAATAATGAAAGATTTTATTTCTAAAAGTAGGCGTAATACCTAAATAAATATTTCAGTTATAAGTTTCTTAGTTTAAAAATGCGAAAGCACCCGATTCTCTTATTTGACGATGCGTATCCGAAGTAATGTAAACGTCAAACTGAAAATAAGACACCCGATACATAAAATACCGTGAGCTTTGTACGGTTGAAGGAGATCACTCGTGCGAGTCTGATTCTACGGTATTTCCATAATCTCTACTGGCAGAAGTATTGCCACAGCCAAAGAATACACATAAGCTTTCGAGACCAGATTTGTACATCGTGACATAATAATACAATTTTTCGAGCTCCCCATATGTGCAAGCCGCCTCAACAACAAAGTTTAGAAACGACTGAGGAGGGGGGTTACCTTGTCGAGAGATTTTCTCATTTAGCAAGCTTCCTCATTCGTGTATATACTTCGAAGAGCGAGAAGCACTCGAAAGAAAAATACCCGTCAATCAAACCGAACCCACGCTCGGCTGAATGTGATGTTGTCCGCGTAATTCCTGTCGCGCTTCGACCCTACGCCATACACAACCGGCGTAACTAAACAAACCCGTCTCCTGCGCTGGCCCTCGAGAACGAATCTCGAGGGGTCGCTTATAATTGAGAATAAATAGATACATTAGTAAACCGGACGGACGGATGAATGATGGTAGCGTAAAAACCCCTTAAGGATGGAATATCGTAGAATGTAGTCGTATTTGGATATTCCGTGTGCGTCATTCCTGAATCGTTGCGATCCAACGATCGTATACGTTTGGAATATCTGAAATCATACAGTATTCTACAGAGTCTTCCAAAAGTGTGGTCCAAGCTGAATGAAATAAGCGCGCGACATTTTAAAGAGAACATACCAAAAAGAAAATATATTCACGATGTTTCTTCGTCCTCCCACTTTATGCTTCTTCGTAAGGAATTAAATTTATGTTTGGGCAATAGTTAATATCCCATTAACGGTGATTCAGATAAAAAATTAGGGACGCATAAATTAGGGACGCATAGGGACGGGATACAAAATTAGGGAAGCAAATAGATTGCCATTTTTTGGTGAAAAAAATGGCAATCTATTTACTCTGTAAGTCCTAAAATCCGTCGTTCACCGACACGGCCTTTGGACCACTCTCTACAATGGCGGTAAAGGCGTCACTATCAACTTAGTTAGATTTTAGTTCGATTCTCTCGGTCCTTACAGACGGATTGTGATCATTCACAAGTTTCACGCTTAACAATACCGTTTTCCAGGTATACCTGTCTCACTAGTCACGTGTATCCAGCTATAGAGTTCGGTCGAAACACAAAGGAGGCTAAAGTACCATTGACGCCTTTACGGTAACGCAACGCCACCTTCGTGATCAAAGACCTGGTGATTAATCTTGCACAGTCCTGATGACCTGAGGCATCTACGTTAAAATTTCGAATCCTTTGAATTTTTCCTCGGTGCCACAATGATTTACGGTGATTGTCTTCGGTGTCTTATTAACCCCAAATTAGTGACTCAACATGATCAAAAGCAATCCTTTTATACGAGAAGGATAATCCTAATGTTCAAGCTGTTACCAGCGAATCGGCCGTTCATTATCTCGAGCCACATATTTTTTCAGGTCGCTAAGAACATTTTTTTACCAACCATACACATTGTCTATTTCATTTGACCAAAGCGTTTGACACATAAAGTATTAGGTACCCAGACTGAATTCCTCCTGTGAAACTGGCGGACCAATTGGAAAATGGAACGTTCGAAACTGGCAGACATTAATGCTCTTAACTAGTGTCAAAGCTCTCTTGTTACTCTCGTCGAATAGGCCTGAGGCATTGTAGAAACGAGTCCAGCGTTTCTCTCTCTGCAAGTAGCTCGATCCGAGCGTCCATTTCCCCACTGTTCATTTTCTCTCATCTCGCCGTCGGAAAACAGTTTATTCCACAAACTGGCCGTCTCGTTGAACCGTAGTAAAATGCTGTCATCCAGGTTTAGCTTTGGTGCGACACGTTTGTGGGGTCACGCACACGCGTTTGTTAGCCGACTCGTCTGCACCACGAGACGTACGATACAATACAACAAGCTTGTATACAGGGTGTCCCAAGGGAATCATTTTCAAAATTCGGCAACATCACAATATTCTATGATTCAATTCCCTGAGTTTCAAGGGCAACTATTTGGACACTCGGTATTATACGTGAACAGACACTGCGGATACCGTGAAATAGTAGTGCAAACAGCGGATCTATGGAATGCATTGACAGGAAATTCACGCATCTCGTTTTGATCGTATGCGAGTTAGAAAGGGAGAGAAAGTAAAAGAGAAACATGCGGGTGTGTTTGGTGGGTTAAGCTCGAACGAGAATGAAAGCGAGGGTGCGAATTAACGGAGGTAGCTGAGACCGTAAGAGAGAACGAGAACATATGTGCTTGTAGAGGAACGTTGAAACGTTTTGGTGAACGGACGAGCGCTCCCGTCTGGCACGTGCCACTGACAGGCCACCACCACTACTCCCGGTCGCTACTCCCTTTGCCTCGAAACGGCATACAAGCGAATTCCCGAACAACCTACCCCCATCCATTTTCTGTATATATATGTATATATAGTCCTCTCTCGATCTTCACGCCCCCAATCGCGATTCGATGCGTAGAAAAGGGTGCATTTTGGGATGACAACTTTCTTTCATTTTCCTTTATTATGACCACCAAAACATGGTGAGGCTGCTTGACAATAAAAGTTAACCATTTCTTCTCTCTTTAAGCTCGGAAAGGAGAGGAAAGGCCAGCGAACAAACTACCCAAGCATATCCACACTGGACCCTTTTTTGGCCGCATTCCTTTTTAGTTACATATACGTTGGTCTAGCAGTTTCTCCGTACACGTAACAGTCCGTTTTCCCATTGGAACCACGAAATCACGCTTTCTCCCCGCCCAGAACAGTAACTTTTGCTGCTCAGCATCCAAGTTGCTTTCGCTCCCTTTCTTTTTCTCTCTCCTCAGAATATAGGATAGTGGGCCCAGAGACTGAGAAAACCTTTCGTACCTCCTGTTCCGTTGTCGAAGCAAGAGAACAAAGTACATATACCGCGAAGAACTCAGCGGAAGCAGCAATAAGGAAATACTACGATATACAGGCAAAGGCAAGAGGCCAGAAAAGTAGAGCGAGAAAGAGGGTAGAAAGGTCCAGAGCCAACGCTCGAGATAAATCTTGTCCGTGGCAAAACGATTTACTTGCAAAGGTAACGCTCCCCTGGGGAAAACTTCCGATCAAACTCTATCATTCCCACTATCACCATGTGTGTTCTCGTACTACCTTCTACTCACTGTTGTTCCCATACGTTTCTCACGTTCAATCTTCTACTCCCAACGTTATGACCTACTTAAAGTTTGTTTCTATCGTATCTCATACGAAGAATATTAAAGCGAAATGAAAAAGTTGCTTTTTTTAATGCACTTTACTCTAAACCTTTAAATTTCCAGATGAATCAATTTTGGAATCATCCAAGAACTGATTGAAATCATTGTTTTTTTTTTTAATCAGCTGTTAAGCTGGCGAATTTATTTTTCGATAGATCGTAAGATCATCGTCAATTAGTTCGAAAAAAATTAACGGATGTCCAGCAATCAAATTCCAACTTACCCAAGTGTTCCTCAGTAGAAATTCATTTTTGATGGATCGATTTATTCATGATCTTGATCCGCAGCAAAGATGGCAAGCCACTAACACTTGACATTCGTATCCAATAAAATAAATCAAATAAGATACCCTGACAAACTTGCGACGTATCCAAGTTTTACCATCACAGTTGCCTAGATAATGCAACGTCATTCAAAAGCAATTTCACGGGAGATGTTGACATTGGGTATCATTGCAATTTTCGACCAGGAATCAGAGTAGTGTTGGTACGCGTTCTCGGTGGAAGTTAAAGAGAAAAAAAATTATACAGCGAGGAATTGAGTGAGAAAGAAAGAAAGAAACTAAAAGAGTCGGAGAATATGGTGACGTGTCGCACGTGTATGCCACGTCGGAGCCGCCGTTCGTCATAAATAAAGATTCTCATCATCGTGCAACGAGGTGCTCGGTTCTGTACCGTCACACAACCTTTACGTCCTCTCATCTTCACGGTCTCGGCTCTATCCTGAAGAACCTTTTTGAAATGTAGATCTTTGCACCCGCACAGAGAATGCATAATGTTTCGTTCCTTCCTTCCTCTGCCCTTTTTCAACACAGCTTATATTTTCTATATATATTTCAATAACATAGACGCATTATAAGCTGAAGATCATCCGAAAATCTCTTATCTGGCAATACCTATATTCTTATTCCCGAATATTGGCGATTTATTTTTTTGTAAAAGAAAATCTCTCCATACATATATATCATACCATACATATATACATATATATTGACATGTAAGCCTACTAATGCCCATCAACGAAGTACCGCTCAATCGATCCTTTTCCCGTTTATGATTATTAGAATCTTCTTCCGAAGTTGGCAGATTTTCTATGCCGGGACCCCAATCGACAAAAAAACTCCCCGCTATTCACACCAGTTCCGTTTAGGTTGTTCATAAGGGGAATAAAAGACTGAAGGCTGTGTGAGGAGAAACGTTTCGAAATAGATTCAATGTCGTCCTTTCTGGCGACGACACGTAAGTGGAGCTTGATCAAAAGATCACCCGAGCTGACGTTTTACATTAGTGACATGCGAATAAGCCCTCAGCTATTATATCATAAAGAGGTATTGCTCAATTTTCCTGGAGGGAAGCTCCGCTCTGTTAGGAACGTACAAATTTTTCATTTTTAAATCATAAATATGTAGACCTTGAAAATAATTATGGAAACTAATAGCATAAGGTTGATATAACAATGTTTCTGATCATATTTCGAATTTACATTGATCTTTGCCCTACTACCTCCCTTTTGCAACATTTTTTTTTTT
>JABSMR010027505.1:0-16560 GCA_018902295.1 Dusona sp. PSUC_FEM 10030013
TTGATGGTTTAAACAATTCAATAAATCTTTGTTTCAACAAAAACACGAGCTTTCACCTTTTTTTTGTAATTAAATCTTTTTAAATGTCTTTCAATTTAAACTATGTGGCCATTCATAGAACGAACGAGATTTAGTCTTAAGCTGGAAAAGAAGAGAATCATAGAACTCAGATGAGTTGGTAAAAAAAAATAACAGAGTCGCAGGAGAGTAGGGCGATAAAGGGCTACGCGCCAAGAGGAATTTTGGGGGTGAATAAAAGTAGTGAAGAATAAAAGAGAGAAGAAATGATTTCGAAGGAGCAACAAGTTTAACGCGAAACGATATAAATGAGAGACGAGAGACAAATGAGTCTCTCGCGATCTCTTTGCTAATTATAAACCATTGAGTGAAAGAGGGAGAGAGGGTTTTTTTCTCGTTGATATATACGTAAAAATATATAGCATATAATCCACGGATGGAGTATTCATTCTTCGCAAGTTATTACCCCAAACTCTTAGTCCCAGTGATGCTGCCGACGTCTGTACTGGTTTTCGCAGTTTTGAGTCGCCCCTTCGTCCATACTCTCGCTCTTTTATTCGTTTCTTCCCTGGTCATCCGTCCTTTTTGTTCTCGGAGTCTTTTGCCTCTCTTCCTATTTCTATATGTACATCGTGCGACCATCGCCCAAATTGCGGAGTTCGGGAGAGTCACTCTCATATAACATCACGGAAAAGTTTCTTTCTTCCAAACCCAGCACCGATAACGAGAGATAATAAAGCGAAGAAAGTTATTAAGGTCTCGTCCTTTGGTGTTTTCGCTTTTTCGTCCACCCTCCCGCGTTCTCTCTCTCACTCTCTCCCTCTCTTTCTCTCAGTACCGTTCCCTCATCGTATAGAACCAAGTGAAAAGGTTTGAAACAAGAGTTCTCAGAGGTAAATATCTCCCTGCAACCCTTATCCTTTTGCTCGAAGGCAGCGGAGAATAGAACATATAAAATGGAGCGATTCACCAAGGGTTGGAAAACAGGTTCATAAATTAATTAATTAGGAACAACCGGAACAACTAATAATGATAAAATAACATGGCAGTCTATGACAATAGTGATTGCATCCCTTGTGCAGTTACATGTAAAACATGCAAAGATAAAGCAGTACAACTAAAACCATTCATATACGTACAATTCATGAATTTATCTTTTTAACAGCTCTCCTTTGCTAAAGCAAAACAATATTAAACTTAATATCATCTTTTCATGGTAATTGAAATGATATAAATATCTGTGAATACTGTTAGGGGGGAGGTTGGACCAACATACTGAAAAACATCTGAATTACATTTCGTATTTATTGTTTATTTCGTATTGGATAAAAAGTAATACAAATATCCGAAAAATTATAAACATTTGTTTTTCATAAACCGCATACAAATATTATTTTTACCCCCGATGAAAAATTCGAAAATTCCGTGTGGTGATCTTAAATTTTATTTTATAACTCGAAAAAAAACAGTTTCGGGGACATAAATATCAAATATTTTGGATTTAAAAATGTTACAAATTTTTTGAGAATTGCTAGTAATCAACAATGCTATTTTTATTGATCATTAAGATAATATCGAAAAAATACTTCAAAGAAGTGGTTTTTTGAAGATTTCTCAAGAAAATTCGAGTTACACAAAATGATCGGTAATTTTAATGCTGTTGGATCAAAATACAATGAAAAAATATAAAAAAATCAAAATATTTCGGCATTTTAACAATTTCACTAAAACGATCGTAACACTTTTTGTACTTGCAGTTGGCACTCTAGTGGATGTTCATTCAATTGACTTTTCGAGTTTTTACACTTTTTAAATGTATTTTTGTATTTGAAAATTTGCATGAATGCCATTTTAAACCGTTATGTAATGAGCGACACATCGAAACATTGATCGGCGTACATCAAATTGAGAATGAACTTCCTGTAGGCGAAAGATTCATTGCAATCCGTTCAGTGGTTGTCGAGTGATTTATAGTAAAAACTACCAACTGACAGACAGACAAACTCTTTGCTCTTTCATAGAGATAGAGATCACGAATGAGGATGTCTTAGTGAAAGAAGTTCTTTATACAATATATATAACCGTTGCTTTGCGAAAAGCAACAGAGTTCTTAAACCCCGTTTTGCTTTCTCCCCGAAAGACCCCGCGGTTTTCCCTTCTTATTCTTGCTCTTTCTCTCTGTGGTTCTGCCTCTCTAGGCGCAGTTAATTTCGCGGCATTATCGGACGAGAAAAGTGCGAACAAAAGAGGACTCCGGGGAAAAGAGGGGCCCGTAAGACAGGACGCTACTAGCGATAAGGGACAAGAGGCAAAGAGAGCTAAAGCTCTCCAAGGGCGTCTTGAAATAAACCGCTAGCGAACCAAAAGCTCGGTTCTCTTGGGTGGCTGTTTTTCACCTCCTTCGCACCCCTTACCCTTAACAATCTATACCTTTCTTAGCGCTACTTGCAGACGCTTGTACCGAACAAACAGAACTATTTTTGTTAACTCGATACAATGAATACTTCGACGATCAAAATTTGGGCTAAGGTAAAACATGAAGAATATATTGTTTGGATTGCAAATTAGATTGTGAAATGTCAATTGTATTTCAAGGTTTTTCAGTCGACAGGGGTCACTTGCCAAAGCCGTAGAATTTCATATCGACTTAATTATTTTACAATCTCTTGTTTACACATTTGTGTAATATAGGTAGAAAAGTACTTGCATAAACCAACCCGTTTTAACTCGAAGTTTCGAGGCTGTATTCGCTTCGTCTTTGGAAAGCTTATTGAGCATGATCTGCGGAAATCCACAAAGGAGAGGTTTTCGGACTACCAGCGGTTGGTGATGTACAATGACATACTTTGATGTTGGCGAGTATTTATGAGAAGTCGGGGGACACTGTGTTTCGGTGGGTGTCTATTATAGCCCCTGATAAGGGCGGGATGCCGTGACTGCCATGCAAGTTTGACTGAAATATTAACGCAGGTATACCGGGGTGTATGAGAAACTTTGGCTGTATGAGAAGGGATGAAGTGTCCATTAGTGACTGCGTGACAGGGCGGGAGTGTCCGTTAAAGGATCTAAGGTGCACGTAACGGGTTCACCGGATACAGAATTCTACGTGAAGAAGAGGGGAGACAAAAGAAATTGAAAGTGCACACAACTGTCAGTAAGTGTCCGCGAGCCTAATATTCAAGTGCGTTCTATTATGGGTATAGATACCTGCTTGAGATTACAAATCACTGTAGAAATCGGTAGTATATTTCACGCACCCCATCAAAAAAAAAAAACCTCATCCGACGAGCAACCGCAGCGAGTGTCGTTAAACCAAGAGTCGAGTTTTGTGGTACAAAAAGTAATTATGAGATGGTTTCCGGTAATCATATCTAACGCATTGAATGAACGCATTGTTCGCGCACCCCTTCACCGATACGCAACTTATATGTTCTGCGTATGTGTAAAGTGACGGCTGAAGACCTGCCATATACGAGGTACATGTACACACGCCATGTATGAACCTATAACTCCGAGTTATATCGAATATACACGTGTAGTATATAGCATTATATTTTGTATAGTGAGCTGATGGGGTATTAACGGAGCGCTCGACTTTCCTCCACACTCTAAATACCCTGGACTATACTGTACTCGGTGCACATCAAAACGGACGTACTATTACGAACACCCCCTATTTCGAATGAAAGTGTGTATGAGAGAAAAAGAGAGAGAGAGAGAGAGAAAAGAGAGTCCTGGCTAACGCTGTTGCGTTCAGTAGCCCTCAAACCGCAATGGGACGTCCGCCCCTGTGGTGAGGCACGTTGAACTATGTATAGCCGCACCGTACAGTATTACAGACCATCGAAAATAATCTATATCTATACGTTTTGCCGTAGGCGATCCCATGTCGATTTTTTTTGGCTTTTGAGGGCACGCGCCCCATCGCCCACCCTGAATCATATTTTATATATACGCCTTCTTCTCGAGTACATACATGATTTATTGGGAATAATTGGCTTCTGGATGAGCACCTCACTTTCTTACTTATTAAGGCGAGCCATCGTACGGAGCGATCGTTCCAGTGCGTCCAATTCCTTCTGGAATGGCAAAAAAAAGCTGAGCTTCTTTTGTACCCATCGGTTATTCCTTTTTGGAGAATTTACAGTCCAAAATTTGCTACAAAACAACGTTTCCTTCAATTCTCCCATTTTTCATTCAATTTTTGGCACATCTAACTCCACAACAAGTGATACCATTTTCCCAGTATATCACTCACCCCTTTAATCGCTATTCGTTAGCACTCGTCAGACTAAACTGATGACTAGACATTTTCTCGACACCTAATTAATGTCCACCAGTAGGTAATGTTATAACTACTACAGGCGAACAGAAAAAAAAGTTAATCCAACGTTGTGCGTTCGTAAAGCCTAAATTTGACCCTCGACGTCAACACTGACTGCAAATGAACGGCTCAGTCAAAGGCCGCATTAGTGACTCTGGTTCAAAAGTCTCCCAGTAGCGCAGATAGATTAAGAAAAAGAAAAAAAAAAGTATTCGGCGAGAGAGAAACGTGCCAAAGAATTTTAACTTACGTTACGCGATGCCGACGGCGCGAAGAGATCTTTCGCCGCATACGCCGAATCACTCACATAGCTACTTTGCTGTACTCTTTCTCTTAAGTCTTCCCTTACATGTTGATTCTTTCATTGCTTTTCTCGACCACGATCGTCTCCTATATTTATTTCCGATCGCCCGACACCAAAAACAACCAATTCATTTACTCGTAACTTTGTTTTCTACTAAAAATATAAACGTAAAGAGGATTTTCACGTCGACATACCATTTTTTCTCGCAATTTACACTAAAAACCCAATTTTTATGAAATATTCAAATATTTTTTTGGACGTATTCAACAAAATTATCTTGTCCAGGCAACAAATTTTCATTATTTCAACAAAACTTTGTTCGAACATTAAAAATTTCATGGCCTAGACGAACTATTTTTGGTGGACGTATTCAACAAAATATTTTACTGTTTCAGCAAAATTGGCTTTTCAGTGTAGAGTTTCAACAATGTTCAATTTTATCATCAGCACATAAGAAAACAGTCGATAACGTTTTACATTTATTATTACAACGGCTATGGGACATTACGTGTCTTCGCAATTCCTGATATTTTTCTGATTAATCGATAACTTGACTATCGATTAATTTCAACTTACTTACAGTCTATGCAAACTCGCATACCATGTTTGTAAATTGTTTTTTTTTCATTTTTCATTTTTTTTTTGATTTATGAATGTAGACAAAAATATATGAAAATTTATATATTTTTGTCTACATTCATAAATCAAACGTGTGGCAATGATCGTGGAACAATATAACGAATAAATATCTAATTATATATTCGAGTTTTGCACGCATAATGAATAGTTGGCGAGTCAACATTTCCCTGCGTTTTGGCTGTCATCTACATGTGCCTCGAATACATATTCCAAAGTAGATTTGACAGTTTGCAGAATGAAATTCATTACTTGTAAACTTTTGAAATAAACAATTTTTATTCTTATCACAAATTCTAAATCATCAAAAAAAATAACAGATTCCACAATTTCGAGGCAAACTTTCGTGTCGACCAGTTCTGTCTGCATGTAGATTTAGCCTGACGGACTGCGACAGGCGAATGTTTATATAAGTGAATTGTAGGTTAAATACGAAATTTACTGGAGACATCATTTCGATCGGGCATGCAACTGAGCAATTCTTTTGACAAAGTCAAAAGTGAAAACGGACAAGCACTTTTTTTGAAGTCTTATTTCCGCGAAAGGTTAAAGAAAAAAAAAAGAAAAAATCCTGAAGAATTCGGTAGGAAATTTCGCATATTAATCAAAATATTGGATGACCGTCTGCTTATGAAATCATCTCGAGAAATGCTCGAGGGTTGATGAGTCAAATGAATCGAATGAATCGACATTACTTTCAATGACATAAATTACATTTGAAATATGAAAAAAATCTTCCTACTCATTGGCTTCTCAAGGCTCCCAGTTCGAAATTGAGAAGAAAAGTTATTGAAATAAAAATAAAACTGCGCACAACTTATGGAAAAGCACAGAAGCGTATGTATTCTAATATACTGGTTAAGGGATTCGGTATATGTAATAGGTATACGTAGTAGAAATATACGTGACATATATACATGTAGTTCATTGGTTTAATACTATATATGGGGTGGCAAAGGCGCGGGGCGAGTGCAAAGAGCAGGGCACATCGAAGAGACGGAATATCCGAAACAGGGTGAGCAGAGGTGCAGGGCTGCGACCCGACTGACCCTGGCTCGGTGGCCGAGGTGCCTTGGAAGCCCCCTCGTTGCCCCTTCCACGTTCCCGTCGCAGGCGCGCACGAGCTATGTGCTTATTCTTCCCCCACCCCGCCTCATTGCTCTGCCTCGATCTCGCTCAGTTGTATATAAATGTATATACATCTTTTGATACTCATCCCGCGCGGCGCTACACATCAGCAAGCTCACCCTCAACCCTCACCCTTAGCCTCGACGGCATATATACCCCAAGGGAACGTGCGGCGAGAAAGGGGATGCTTGAGGATCGCGGAGGAAAAGGAAGGCGGGACGTCCCATTTTTCGCGCCCCACTTGACTCTCCTACCCCATTGGTTGGCCCGTTTCGCGCTCTGACCTCTTCTTCCCTCTACCTGCACCCACGCGCCAGGCGCCTCTCTCAATCCTACACAGTCTACGTGTACGGGTCTCTGCATCTCTTTCGCTCTCAGTGTATATACATAGTTACATATACTCTAAATCCTAAATTCTCCCTTTTAGGTGTGCTATATGTCACGCTCCGTTCGTGATCTCGTGCCGCACTCTCGGTTGACTATACGTCTAACGTAATCTCGTGTCTTCTTCACGATCGATCTATTGAACAAACGGTGGAGGTAATCCCCATTCGACAAATAGCGCCAGAGGACGAATACGTATTGTTGATCACATGAAAACGAGTTTTCTTTAAATGACAATAAGATCAAAATTAACTCAATAGAAATGTATCAAGATTGCGAAAGCAAGGGTTGAAATTTTAAGTCCCGTTAATAAACTCGAGGAAGATAAAAAAATGTCGTAATATTGTATCATTGGATTGCAAGAATCTTGAAATTCCATCAAACGCATAGGGGAGGAGAAAAGTTTTGAGCATAAGGGGTAGGAGAAGAAGGAGAAGAAGAAGAAGAAGAAGAAAAAACGGTAGAAAGGTTCCGAGGGAAAAATAAAACACGAGGTCGGAAGAGCGGCTACTGCCGAGCGGTATATACATAGAGTCTGAGAACGAGAGGGTATGAAACGCACACGAAGAAGAAGTGAAATGAAAAATAAGAGAAATCAAAGAAACCACACTGTTCCATAGTGTTCGAAAAACGTCGTCTTGCTCGTGTACTTGGCTGTAGCTTTTGCCTCTTCGTGTTTGTACGAAAGAGCACGCAGTATACGCGTTAAGGGGTAGGGGTAAAGGCCCCGGTAGCCAATGAGAGGTGCACCGGGGCGCGCCCTGGTCTCGACCCAACCCTCGGTAGTCATGGTTACTGGGGAACCCGCGAGAGACCCCGCGAGGCAGTCTCGTTTGAGAGCGACGCAGCGGCGGAGGAGGAGGAGGAGGTGGAGGACGTGGAGGAGGAATGGCGAGGGGTGGGGGAGCCAGGTCGGTGTCAGGGGTCGCCTCAGTCGGCAGTCGGTCTCTGGTCGGCCCCAAGAATAGTTGTGCGGTCCGTGGAGGCATCGGATATCTATATTTATATATATATATACATATCGCTATACATATATGTGTATATATATATATACATCCATACATAATGTATAAAATACTACTTGCACTTACTGGTCTCTATAATCCTTTCCGACCTCCCTCTCCTCCCTCATACACACACATTTATACACATATATCGTGTATCCAACGGTAAATTTGTCGAAAAATTAATCTCTCAACGGACAATAACGAAAACGACATTGACATTAAATATTTTTCCTCAAAAAACTTAAATCCAAATGCAATCACGTTGAATGTATATTTTAAATTCATTAATCTCTTATAAAGTTTTTTGAAATTTTGCCATTCCCGAAAGAGTCGTTGTCCTCAACCGGTAACCAGACGCAATCCCATCGATAGTCCATCTATTTCTTCTTCTATCACTTTTTTCAACCACCTCGTCTGAGTCCGACTTGATCTCTCGTCATCCACTTCTCTACACCTCTGCCAGAGTCCCGTACAGTCGTCGCCTCCTACTCATTCTTCCTCTCTCTCTCTCTCTCTCTCTCTTTTTCTCTTACCCTGTCCACCTCCACCTCCTCAACGTTAACCCTACTCTTGCTCCTTTCTCGCGACCGCTGACGGAACTCTTACCGCAATCCGCTACTCCTCGACTACTCCGGAGTTTTCGTAGTAGAGTGCCCGAGAGACACGAGGAATCTCTTTCCGTCTTGTTTCGCACGTCGCACGCCGAGACGTGCAACAGACGCTTTTTTTCGCCCCCCTCGCGAGATTTCGCGCGTCTTCGCGTTACACCTTCGGGAATCCCGGTTATTACATTTTTTGCCTTAAACAATGGTGCATACAAATATGTTTCACACCCGGACACGTGTATAACTATACATGTATACATACACATGTGTGAACGAGTGACGAACGGTACTTGAAACCCTCAACCCCTTGGTGGATTGATTTACCCCCTGATGAGAGCAACCCCTTTGTAGTCTTCATCCTGACATCATTGTAAACGTCACGACGAGTCTTCAATGTACGATCGCGAAAGAAAAACAGTGAAGTGCGCAATATAAATAAAATAAATATCTTGAAAAAAACGAATTTACACGTAAATTCGATAAATCATAACTCAATCTTTGACGATTAATCTTTTTAAATTGATCAGTCAAATCGTTCATACATATGTTTGATACATACGAAAAAAAATCGAATCACCACGTTTTACTACGCACGTAGTTCCATCAATCTCTAGTGTGTGATTGTGCGCGAGTGCGTCTCTACAAATTTACGTGACTATATATATTTATATACAAATATACATGTAATGTACAATCTACACGTGTGCAGTCGTAAAGTGCGACGAATTTATGGAGTCAAATAACAATTTCCGTCATGCTGTCGTCACCCCTGATGTCGACCTTGTACCCGGTGTCGTCGAATTTCACGATGGTCTCGTTAAAATCCGCGAACAATAGAAAGGGAGAACGTTAATGGCACGTAGGTGTCATCTTGTTCGATGCTCGTAGTATATATCTGGAAAAACGAGATCGAGTCTGCTCTAAAGAAAGATTTTCTGCAAATTAAATTACGTAAAACCCGAGTGACTTGTCGTTTAATGATCGCGCGCGCGCCATTTTGGTGAACTACGCGGAAAAATAAGTTCGTCGATTAGTGCGTCACTTAATTCACTTCAACATCGAGTAGATTATCATCGCCGAAGGACTGTGCACAGTGATTGATAAATAAAACACTGATGAAGTTGTGTGAAGAGTGTCCTACATATTTTCGCTCCAGTGACTCCGTAATAGTGTAATAACTCAATTTGCGAACAGTGTATCGCAGTTTGAAAAAAAATTCACGGATTCTAGAAACATCAAACCCGTGGACTTTGGACACATTGAACGTGCTGCTGGGATTTTAATTTTTCACAATTGTACTCTAATTTAAACGTTTGTGAAAAATCTTCTTTTATACGTCGCTGAACCGATCGCGAGTGGAGAACGACCGTTTCGGTAGTTTAGTGGCGGAGGCCCCTCCGTGGGTAAAGTAGTTTCGCACGAGTGCCCGTAAAGGCAGTCAGGGTGGTTCGCGGGGGGTCAGGAGGTGCGGACGCCCTGGCGACTGCCGGGGTCGTTTATCCGCCCGCGACGGCGAGCCTGTTTCCCGGTCGTTTACCAGCGGGACATCATCGCCCCGATCTCACCAGCACGTTGGAGCTGGGGTTCCCGGCCCGCGGCACCACCGCCTCCATGGCGTTGGTGGCCCCGCCGCCCTCGTGGGCCTCGCGGGATCCTGGCTCAAATTTAGGTGGTGGTGGTGCACCAGGTAGCGGCGGACCTTTACAAGTTTGTCCACCGCCTATGCCACCAACGCATCTGACACCATCCGCCACCCCCGAGGACATTACGTGCCTCGTTCCCGTCGGAAGTGTTCTAACACCGAGGGACCCTGTCCCACCAAGCACGACACCCGGAAGTCAAGCTAATAGCTCGCAATCCGGCAGTTCACAGACCGACAAATCCCCGAACATTGAGTGCGTCGTATGTGGAGACAAAAGTAGCGGCAAGCACTATGGTCAATTTACTTGCGAAGGTGAGATATCATTTCTTACTTTTTCTTTTTTTAATCAAACAATCATGTCGTAAATAATTACCGTCATATTCTTAGGATAGACACAAAACACATATACAGAGAAGTCTTCAAATTACTATTGGACTAGATATAAATTTTGATCAAATTGACTTGAAATTTCGTCGTGAAATTAAAAAAACATTGTGCACTGGTACATTTCCAGTACATTTTGTCATGTCCAGTAATATATTTTGGACATAAATGGAGAACTATGACTTTCAATCATAAAGATTTTACTGTGCAATTCATTATTTTATCTTTTTGAAGATTTTCATACGAAAAATATTGTATTCCAGATGAGAATTTAAATTTGTGTTTAAATATTTTTACTGAACATCACATGAATTTTACTGGACTACAGAAAAAAGTTTCCGTGCAATGATTTTTAGCGAAATTAAAACACCACTCGAGGAAAAAAATACACTTTATAATTAGCAATAAATACCATTTTTATTACACATCTCCCTATGTGCCAGCGAAACACATGTTAATTGCTTTATCATTCCTTCTGTGTAATTTAGCAAATTAGGATTAGCCAGCGAAACTGCATAATTATGGGCTAGCAAACGAATGAAATAGTTTGGGTATAGTTACTTGATGAATTAGTCAATGAGGTACGCCGCTCTGAAGCTTTGATAATGTTCATGATAATTTTCTCGTCGTTTCCGGAGTATGCCCACAATGATGGAATTATAGGAGGTTGTAACGGATTTTTATTAAAACTTTCCACCAAAAAATTTGCTGAAACAGTGACGTTTTTGGCATCGAATAAATATCCGTCAATACGTTTGAATGTTTTTAATTGGTCCGAAAACTTTCTTCTCGAACTTAAGGTCAGTCTTCTAAAGGATTCTTCTGTGTGAAATTAGTGCTAGACGACTGCTATACTCCTTCCTCTTATTCAAACAATCAACTGGATTTTTTTTTATCAAAAAGCAGCAGAAAAAATCTGTCAAAAAAAATTAACGTTAACAAATCATTACGATCATGAAGTACAATGACAGATTTCATTCTTTCGTCCTGCAGCAGACTTGTACTAAGTCGTCAGTAATAAAAAAATCGGACGAATCTCAAAATGGTAATGCAATTTTTTTTAGAGTTCGTAACTCAGTCCGACGCTCGCAAGCTTCGTATCAGAAAAAATGCAGAATGCAACAGTGTTCATAAAATATCATAAAATATAACGGAAAATCGTTCTTAGAAAAATACTAATCGTGTTGGAGATATTTTAATCAGAATATATATTGCACGATAATTTAAGAATATTATTTTCATATCACTTAATAGTTAGAAGATTAACTAGTATATGCGGGGGCTGTAATTTTCTCGCGTTTTCCTGTCACTTAATAAAAACTGAGACGTATGAGATCCAGGCGTTAATTGGGCAAAACATGAAGTCGCAATTGTAAATAATTAAGAAATAAAAGAAGACTATTAACACCTATGTATAACTGAAACGAGCTTTGATGCAATGAAAAGTTACAATGCTTCATATTTAGCCAGGTATTTCAAGGGCAGTTTTATCCCTTCTCTATCATTTGTATGGGCGTTGATGAGGGTAAGTCGAGGAATTTCACCGAATGTCGTATCCATGTCTCGAAGCTACTGATAGGACGACCCAAACAGTGTTTAGCGCCTATAAATCGTCATTTATACTCGTTAAATAAGCGACGAACAAGCACCCGGACATTTACAATTGAAAGGAGACGAGCCGAATGCGGAAACGAGAAATGTTGGTTAATGAAAAAATACGAGGATTCATAGTGACGTTTTCGTCGAATGGCAAACGAGAATTTATGTCGATGCTTTGTTTTTTGCGTAATCCCTTTTTCTCAATTAACCTTTTAGATGCTCGTGTATATTTTATAACCCTGGTTTATTTGTTCTGTACGATTTTTCTAACTTCGACGACGTTTCTCATTTTTTTGATTGCACATTCTTTCATTGATTTTTGTCGTTATATTTCTGATTGCTGATTGAAGTTAGGGGAAAACACATGAAAACTAGACAATATTTACAACCATATGTGCGCATATAAAATTGATGCAGATAAACGAATAAATTATACTGATTTCCATGAGTCATTGGTGGAGTCTTGTGGTCGTCACATACAGTTCGCAACGCGCGGGGCGCTGTATATTTACTGACAATCTGGGCCACCCCCCAATCAACCACATTACGATGGTAAGAGCAGAAAGAGATGAATACATAGCGAGGCATATGTGTGGTATAAACGTGCTTGACAAATTGACGATAATTCCCAGTCGTTTGACATCGCTTGACATCAAAATCAATTCGTCCATGTAATAAAGTGATCGCCGACAATCAGCAGAGACGATTATTACGCCAATGAAGGATCGATCCCGCGAACGAAACGAGAGCCTCGCTGCGCGATTCTCGTTATTAAGGAGGAGCCTTACCCTTTACGTTTAGAGATAGTCATTTTTATTTTCATATTATCAAAATATCTAAGTCGAAAAGTCGGCGAAAATTCTCCATCGCTCGTGTCAAAAATATTCCGATTGGTGTTCATTTAAAAAAGTGAGTAAAGGAGCTGGTGGTTTTAAAGATTTCATTTATTTTAGAAAAAATACATCGCGTCAACTGGCTGTTAGTCATATTTTGCTCTGAATATTCTACTTCCATTGCCAGTTACATGATCTTTTGTGGAAATTTATCATAAATGTCCAAAATTATGGTTTACTGTACAGGATATACGAGAAAAAATAACCAAAGCCTTCTAAACTGAAAACTTTTGATGCAATCGTGTCGTTTTAACGCGTATTCAGCGTGTTCATGTTGCGGTCGATTTCTACACGCTTTTTGTCGTCTTATTGTTCAAAACGATGACTCATGTCGTAAGAAAAACTGGAAAGGAAATTTCTTATTCTTTTACTTAAAATTAAAGGACTCTAAAAATTGGTTCTAGCATTTTTTTTTTCGTCAAATCGTTAGCTACTGTGATGAATTTGTTCAATATTTCACTCGGTATTTCATTATGAGCGTATCGAGTGAATGACGTAACAAACGTAACGGTCAAATCGAAGCTCTCGATGAGAAGGTTGTGTGTTCCATAGCTATGTATGGATGTAAAATACTGTGCCGGAATCTAATGTATGAGGATGGAAAACTCGTCCTCGAGACAGGACTCGTATCGAATGCAGAAATATTTTGATTAATGGGGAGAGCTCACAGTCGGGGTCTGTTGTGTGAGATGCGCGTTGCGAGGGTACCGAAGCTTTTCCGGTCATCGAACGAGCGAGTCGAGTAGAAAAGGCCCGCGAACTTGGATAAATCGATGCATATATGTATATACGCATAAGCATACACTCTCAAATGGGCAACGGCCCGATTCCAAAACCGGACACCCCTCCTTGGGCCCCCTGAACCTGGCCCTTCACCCAGTGACACGTTCTCTCTCTCTCTCCTTTTTCTCCCTATGATTTTCGATTTAGCCTCGTCCGTTCCTCCCATTTTGCTCTCTCGTACATACACACTCCGTCATAACCGTTGTCCAGAAACGTCTCTCTCGCTTCAGGACACACACGTAAATGTGCGAGAGAAAACTACCACAGCAGAGTCCATTATGACAAAAACAGCCGCGACGCGATTTAAGCGAAAGAGAGAAATGCCCTCTGTCTCTGTCTCGCCACGCAGGGGTCATCACTGGACTTTCGCTACCTTTCATTGGCGATGTGACCCCTGGGAAAAAATGTTTGATCGGCCCGTCTCGGAAAACTGGTCTTATACGTAATTTATGTATATGCAGTACCCATCCTTGCACGAGTGTTTCTCATTCACGCCTCGCAAAAGACTGAAACCTATCTTTTTTATGCGGCATATAATCGAGGGCTTTGTAGTTTAGATCAAATAAGAGATCAAATAAACCTCTGGCAAGGACTATTTGATGTCGGGTCCAATTAAATTTGTAAAAAATCATTTGACAGCAAAAGCTAACCATATTTATTAACGGACTTTTGGGTTCAGAATTTATTAAGTCAATTGCGATAGATCGATCGATTAATCGAATTTTTACGAATCCTAGATTTGGAAGATTTAATTTATGATGCTCTTGTAATTTATGTACTTTTTATACATTTACATAAATATGGGTTTCGGAATAAACGATAGACTCTTAGAATTTCTTGTTAGAAATCATTTCGCACATATCCGACTTTGGCCACGTTTAATGCAAAGGAACAGTTGAGGGTCATTGTATAATGAGAAATCTTGTAAAGTATAAATTGAAGCATTTCTCTAAAGGTTTCGTTGAAACGCAGTTGATCGGATGATATAACTAAACCTTTCTGGAAAGTCTCTTATCACTGTGGTAGAAAAAAGAAGAATTCGAGATATACGAAGACCTTAAGCCTTAACCTTAACTAGGGTTTTACTTCCCGCGCGTCAGATCGGAACACCCTCTTTCGTATAGCTTGGAGATCCCCTGGAACAAGACGCATGTAGGACCGTGGCGGGAACGCATTAATCTGCCGATTACAGAAAGCCGGGTGCCTCCCATTCCAAGTACCGAGAGGTCCAACACGGTTTCTCGAATTTCTCTTATATATATTTCACAGACGTCCAACGACGGCTACTATACGGTGTCGAACGAGTTCGCGCGGTCATTGCGTAATAGCAGCTAGGCACAAAATTCTCTCTCTATATGTGCCGTTCGGCACACTCGTCGTCGTCGTGATCGTCTTTATAACGAAAGGGAGAAAAGAGGTCGTCCTCTACTCCGCCCTGACTCTCCTTTACACACAACGGCACCCTTTTCCTTTCCCTTGCATCTCGACATTTCCCCCTTCGTTCCATTGCTCATTGCATGCCGTATGCGAACTCGTGGCGTTTACCGGCCTATCTCGGACTATCTTTCGCTCGCTATCGCTTTATATCAGTGTACGCGAGTTTAGTGGGGCGACCGCATAACCGCTGTACACCGTCAGGGTGCGTTACGCTGATTTTACAGTTTAGATTATTTCATGTCTATCCTTAAAACCTCGGCTCGAGATCTATCTTCAAGTCCTGTTAGATCAGTACCGTGAAGTTTCATTCTATACATAACATGAAAACATAATATACACGTCGAGGGTACAAAAATGTCCTATGGGAATACACGATTTTTTAATCATTGAGACTGACAGGTACAGGCAGAAATATAAAGGGTGCTTTTCAATTCTAACGTACATGAATGTGCAGATTTTTCTGTAATTGTTCCACCGATTTGTTCACTTTTTTCATTATTTACATCTTTAGACTTTATTTCGTTCTACAGCCTTATTTTATATTTTATAATCCGAATGTAGTTTCGTATATATTTCTTCTCTGAGTATAAAAAACATGCCGAAAGTAGCTTCAAGTGTTGATGCCCAAACTATAGTTATGTGTCTGCATAAAATATATTCATCACGAGGAATTAAAACAATCGTATGATTCCCACGCTTGTCACGATACAAAAAACCTTATGTTAATTAACAAGAAAACAACATTGTCCCATACTTCAATGCCGCCAATCTGGGTTAACTTGATTTTTTTTGTTAGTTAAATATTTATTTCTTCTTTCCTCATTCCCTGCTAATACGATCCACTTCTGGGGTTCGGGTTTTCCGTTGAGAATTGCAAACTTCGTATATAGCGATTACTTTGCATTTTCTCTTGTTTAATACCGAAGGGGTTGGCAGTTACGGTCTCGGGGGTGGAGGAACAAGAGCCACAGAACGACGAGCACCCTATTCGACTCATCTTCCGTTGCGTGTATTCTATTCGCTTGTAACTTTGCTCCGCTAACTCACTCAGTCTCTTTCCCTCTCTCTCATTTCCCAATCTACTTTTCTTTTCTGTCGCGTGCTCGAAATTCAATTCTACCATTGTGGTTTCTTGCGCGCGTGTGTAGATGTACGAGAGAGCGCGACAGAACACAAGGGGCTTCACCCGCAATGCTCCTGTGGTTCTACACTCCTCACCCCTCATCGAGAGAGTCTTACGCTTACTTACGGACTTACCGCTTCGTCCGTCTTGCACAAAAGTCCCTCTCCAACCTCTCCACCTCCTTCCTTTTCTACTCTCGACTCCCAAGTACAACGACAAGAAGAAGCCAGACATTCTGCTGTGGAAGACGAAGAAGCAAAAGGAAATCAGCAAACTCCCCCGTACACCACTGC
>JABSMR010027616.1:0-16559 GCA_018902295.1 Dusona sp. PSUC_FEM 10030013
AAAAAAAAAAAAAAAAAAAAAAAAAATGAAAAAAAAAGAGAAAAAAGTAACGAAAAAAGCGTTTTCTTTTTACGAAAACGTTTATGTACATCGTGCAAATAAAAAAAATTGACCTCGTCTCTTTTCTTCGTCGTCAAGTGATCTCGCGCTTTTCTTATCTCATGACGAATGAACGCGAAGAAAATTTGATTCATACTATGCTTCGTTGCGTTTTGTTATTCTTTTAAATTTTCTTCTTCTTTTATGTCTTTCAATGAGGATATATCGCGCTTATTGCGAATAACAAAAATGAGCGTACTTTCGATCCTTTAACATCGTACTAATATTTCACCCTTGATTAAAATTTCAGCTAAATCGTATCGTCTAAACTACTTAAATATTATCTCACAATATTATGTATAAATATTTACACAACCGGTAGGCTTTGAGTTTTCATTTTTATCTTTTTCTTTTTAATACTCCGATTTCGGCAAACTAATCCTTAATGTCTCATGATCAAGCGCAAACCTCCACATTCTTATCTTTTTTTTCTTCATATCATTTTCTTATATTCATACGAATTACTATTTTTTCGTAATGATTTTTTTTCGTCTACATTGAAGTCTCAAATTATTTCGAGGATGCGTAGGACTTGTGAATCATTTTACAGTTTTTTATTTTATATATGCGGCTTCTAAGGATTTAGTGAAAAAATAGAGACGCCTTTCTCGGCCCACTACCACTTCGAGTTGTGGCTGAAACTCTTGTCTTTTTCTTCTTCTTCTCTTAATTTCGTTCGCAGGCAATTCTAGCGAGAATATATTTACGAGGCGATAAATGCCAGCGCGGCATTAATTGGTGGCATTGAAGTTTTCATCGTTAGGACGCAGCGAAAAATCATTCTGTTATTTTTCAGTGACATCGTATTAAAACCTGCCTCTTTTTACATTGTATTTTTTTGCTGATTACCTTTGTGGCTTCCTTAAAAATAGAAAAAATAAAAAATTGACTTTCATTGTATCGTAAATACTACAATTTTGAGCAAATTATAAAAAATCAAATAAAAGCTTTTACATTCTAACGATTCAAACTTCAATGACGTATAAATGCTCAATTTTTTCACGTAACGACCAAATGTCCACAAGATTTTTCAAATAATCGTTATAACAAAAAATTTCACGAATTAATTCGTCACCAGATTTTTAACTTATTTAATCCTTCGATTAGCTATATTTTCGTAGACACAGGTCAAATATTACATCCAAAATTTCACGTTTCATGTTTTATGTACCGGCGTATTCGTTTTCACGTAAGTTATCATTTGCTTAAAAAAGAAAGGGAACTTCGTTTCTGATACGAAATCTATAAAAACGGTGAGAAGTTAGTGACGTGGAGGATGCAAAAAACTTGTACAAAATTTGAGTGTCGGATTAATCACTATTTCACCTGTGACCACGCATTTTTCTTTCTGTATTTTTCGATAGAACTTTTGTGCTTCGAATTATTTCTCCATTTTCATAATTATCAATGATTAAATTTGTATGGTTCGAATGCAACGAAATTTTCATTGTTTCCGTTCTTGTTCAAAATCGGGCAAATTATTGCTCATTTTACGAAAATTGGCCAAGTTCTTTTTGTGTTTTTGTTCGATTTTCGGAGACAAAATGTACAAAAAAATGTTCGGCAATGAAAAAACTGTTGAATTGAAAACGAATAGACCCCTTTTTTCGTTGCATTCCAACGATGCAAACTGGAATATCGAAATGTTTTAAATTTTCTTTGTTTATACTAAGGAAGGTACAAACGAGTCTTAACTACGAGACGCTATTGACAATTGGATTATATCGGCCGATCGCACAATCAGCAGAGTATGATAAAAAAAAACAAAAAAAAAGAAAGAAAATAATTTATGATACATTTCCCTAAGGAAATAAGAGGAAAATGCAATTAGGTGGATGAATTTTACAAGATGACAACCTAAATGGAAGATTGTATTGAGCAATGCGTTAAGGCGTTAGAAAGGAGAGAGAAAAAACCAACATTGCAACGTTTTTTTTTCGTAGTAACGATTGGCGCATTGTTTTTTTTTTTTCAAAATCGGAAAATTCCGATCTTACGGAAGAGAGAGCGTGCTCAGAAGTTGCACGGGATTTTATACGGAGAAACAATACTATTTATTCCGCGTTCCAGACATAATCATTGCCTCTTGGCTCGTGTGGCTCGTCGCACACGCGTGACGAGCTAATTCCTTGCTCTTTTATTCCTTGTTCTTTATACCTCGACGGTATTATCGGAAATTAGTTTTAAAAAAACTCGATTGTTTCAGAATATTTTACCCACGTGTTTGTAGCCAAAAGTTTTTTTTCCATTTTCAGTTTCTATTCGACGAAAATCTAGAAAAAAATCAACTTCTTCAAATTTATTCAACATTTATTTTCAATAATAACAATATCGCTGAGTTATTAATAAATTGTCGGACGAAAAATCTGTCAACAAATAATCCGATTGTTTTTTGTCATGTTAAATGATTTTCTTCATTTTTCTAATCGCTCCCAATTTTTTTCAGAAGTTTCGTTTAATGATAGAAATTATTCGTTCTAATGACTTGAAAACTTCGTAAATGTGAATTTAAATTTTTCTAGAAGAAAAATTAAAGAAATTGCGTTTTTTGAATTCATTTTCGAAAATTTTGTAAACAAATTTCAAAAAATCGGCGAATTAATTTAATCCGATAAGAAAATGTTTTTATTTGCCGGACAGTTATTCGTTTGCAATTTGTTAATAACTTTTTGAGTTGATTATTATGAAAAATAAAGGTCCAAAACGTCTGAAATATCGCTGAAATTTTTCAATATTTTCGGTCAATTGCCAACCACCGAAATTCCAATCGAATCAAATATTCGGGTGAGAGCGCGTATATGCAAAAGATTTAAAATAGCGATACGAGATGAGAAGAGAGCTTGAAGGAGGTCGTATATCGGTGAAGGAGAAAAAGGCGATCAGTTGGCTGTGATGAGTCCGTTAGCTACGAGGTAATGAAGAATCCTTATTTCTGGTTCTGACTGAGGTACGATGCTAGCTTTTTTATTACCGTTCAGGTATTCCTGTGTCAACGAGAGAAAAAACGATCACAATTACATTATTCTTCGCTAAGAATTGTTGAATATCGAGTAATTCTTGACAATGTATTTGTTTTATCTTTTGTATAATTTGAAAGGATACTTACTTGTAAGAGAAGCGTTTTTTGCGTCAAATACTGCGTCGGTTTAAGATCGAGTTGCAGGCACAAAGATTTTTCCTGTTTGCTGAGCAAATGCGAGGCAGCTTCGACCTCAATGTCCCTCTTTTCGACATCTCCCAACGTAGCGTTTATCCTCGTTGATGTAGTCGCTCCATTGTTGTTGTTGTTGTTATTATTATTATTGTTATTATTATTTTTATGCACAGTGGAGTATTGATTGTTGGGATTCGTATTGTTTTCCGTTTCGATGGACTGATTAGCTTGAATCGTCCGACTGTGATTGGCTTGATTGACTGTGGATGTGCTGCTGACCGATTCTACCTTTGCAGTGTACTTTCGGTCTGTGGAATAGTAACTTTTTTCTTCTTCTCTGAAAAATCATATCAAACCGCATATCACCTCTTTCCCAAATTTATTCATCGGTTAATACTAAATTTTCTTTTTCGTTGTCTTGTTTCTTTGCTTTCTTTTTATTTTTTCATTCGCAACAAACGATGCAACAAAAAGGAGAAAAACAGAGCTTATATTTGCCACTTGCAGCGACCTTAATTTTCTGAAAGTAATAAATAAATGAGAGACTTAAACAATTTTCAAAAGTATCCTCATTGCTTTCGTTCTTACCTTCTTTTTGAGGTGTGGCGGTGTATTGGCGTGGACGGCCCACTGCTGCCCTAAGTGAAATGCAAACTGATACAATCTGTTCACAAACGCCTGGCAACACGCACGACAAACAATTGTATTAGTCAAAAAATCAAGCGAATTGGCCATGTTTCGGTTCAAATCATTTCTTTAAACTGTTCTTATCGCAACTTTACTCTTTAACTTTTATTCATTCATCTGTTTTACGTTTACTTGTGCTTTTTCGAATTTCTAATAAGTATGTCGTTATTTGCTAATGATCATACATTTGTCTTACAGAATTTTCTTAAATAAATTTATTTCCATCTTATACTTTCGTTTAAGTTTTGTTTAATCGAATTATTGTACGTTTACTAGTGCGTTTGCGTACCTTAAAATAAAGCTAAACGATAATTTACATTGGCATTTAAATATCTTCGTAAATTCTCTTAATTCTTCAACTTTTATTTTTGTCCTTATAGAGTTTAGACGTTTAAATAGGTTTTGCATTGAATTACTGAAGATTACGATATTTATTGTCAATTTTGTATTCCCGTTGCTCGAATTTGTTATTGTAATATATTTCATAAAATGTTTTCGTTGTTGACGTTGTTGATTATTAATTATTATTGATATTGTAACATATTTTGATGGCGGTACGGAAATACTTACAGATTTTTTTTCCGACCAGTGATCGACCCCGTCGTTCTGACCCTGCGTTTGTACCATAACTTGCTCGAAATGTGCACATTCCTCGTGCCTCGTTATTCCATTATCGCGATAACGATAAAGTTCGGATAATCGTAATCTGACCTCGCGTTCCCTCTCAAGATTCATGAGGAATTGTTCGTATTCCTGGGCCGTGTAAAATTGGGCAAAGACGCGCATTCTTTCCCGAAAATCTCTGAAAAATCGTTTTTTTTTGCGTCAGAATATTTCACATTTTCGAACATTTGATATTTCAAAAAAATTGTCAAAACTTTCTATTTTCAATGAACAATACAATGGCTTGCAAAAAAAAAAATGTTATTTACTTTTCCTCTTTAGTCTGTTTCTTTCTGATCCCTTTTTCCTTGCGTGACGAAGCGAAAAAGTGGGAGACCAGTTGATAATCCCGAATAACTCGTTTTCTTCTCGCCCTTTCGCGTAAATTGTTCGTATACATATCGACTTGTGCGAGTTTCAACGCTATGTCCAGATCGTCATCCTCCGCAGGGTTTAGAAATAGGGAGGATACTAGTGATTCCGCTTCGTGGTTGTAATCCTGAAAACGAATAGTTCTCTCAGAAAACTTTGGAAAAAATCAATATTAGAATGAACAAAAATAGCAATACGACTATCATTTTTTTCCAAAGTTTGGTATTTTTACAAATATAAAAAGTGAAAATTGATCAAATCTTATTATTCGTAATAAAGATATAAAAATCAAATGTTTTTCTTTTACTCTTTCGAAATCATCTCGTTGCGGCATGTAACCCAGTTCGGCAGCTTCCTCGGGTGAAACGTCCAGAGGGGGTAGCCTGGATATGAGATCAGGGGAGAGCGGACCATGATCAGAGCTGGTCTGATCCACAAGATTTGGTTTATAGCTTTCGATCGGAGGCCATGTGTGTTTGCCAATATTTCCATCTAGGTACCTAACGATGTATTCCTCTTTCGCTTCTGAAATATTTTTCAAAATTCAAAAACATTTTTACTATTTGGTCAAATGAAACCGTTTGCGATTGAGGAAATTTTATGTTAAATACCTTCGGGTGTTCTTTCTTCGATATGTTTACTGATATCTTCCCAATTGCCAAAACCAAATTGTTCAATCGCGTCGAGTAATCGGACGTGTTCCCTCGCAGTCCAATTTCCTCTTCCATTGAATATACTAATGGTGCCAGAGTCCTGTTGAAGACGAATTTTATTAAAATCCACGTTGCATGTTCTGCCTATCACCCCTCGAATTATTAACGATACTTTATACTTTATCCATAACAATTCATAATTTTACACATTTTGAGCGTAACAACGAACAGTACACGAAAAAAACAAAATTCCTTGGCCACATTTAACCAAAATAGTCATATTTTGTTTCTAAGAAAAACGAATTCAAAGATAAAAACTAAATCAAAATTGTATGAGAAAGTCCCATTATTGTTACAAGTAATGCAATTCATGCACAAAAACATGCGTTTTGTTTACCGCAATGTATATTTGACGTTCAAAAACAATATTTTAATATTTTTAATGCCACTCGGTATCGAATAAGAATTGTTGCTTGGAAAACTATGTTTGCCTTTGTATGCAATAGAGATTTCAACTAAAAAATATCACGATACATAAATTTGTAAACAACGTACCATAAATTGGTAAGGATGGTCATTTTTGTGTTGGCCAATTTCCGCACCAGCCGAGAAACACTGTTGATGGAAGAATAAAATTAAACAAAAAAATAATAATGATAATAATGAATTATTCGAATTATACAAAAGGATGATAATCGATGATGAATTCTATGGACAATTTTGGTATATTTTCTTCGTGGGGATAAAAAAAGAATTTTTCAAATACTTATTGTCAATTTCTATCAGCCTTGAAATTTTATATAGTACTTTAGCGACAAGTGCCTCATCGCATACGTTTGGAGATGCGTCTTTATATAATTCTAGCAAACCATATACGAATATGTAAAAATCACTTTTTTTCAGATTTTATCATATTAATTAAACGCAAAGCCGTACAACAGAGTCAAATCCGACGCCAACTTTTTTAAGTAAAAAACTTCTTTCTTGTATTTTGTCCAAACTTTTTTCATTTTATATGCTTTTCATTATAAAAAATTAACCAAATGCAATTTTATCATACACCATTCTCTTTGTTAACAAAAAAACGAAGAAAATGGTGTATAATTAAACCTTAGCATCACATGCCAGGAACATTTTATGCTAAAGTAAAGATTGAAGTCGTTTTTGACTTTGTTGTAGTGTTTATGTCCAGAAAAATAGATTGTCAGATTTAGGGATAAATACTCAAACATTGCTAAGCACGTTAACAAACCCAATTGATAATTCGGAGCTGCTTAAAATTTCTTAACAATATTTAAGAATTTTTACGTACATATGATTCTCCTATACCATAATTTTCTATTACAATTCAGATATTGTGATAAAAAATAAAATGTAATAGTGATAAAAATAAAGATGAAATAATGAAATTTCGTATATGATTGTTTTTATGTATTTTTAAAGTCCAGTTTTTTTTAAATCTTCTTTGAAAATACTTCTCAAGATAATCTTTGACAACTAACCTTGACCCATAATTAACTTTGACCTATTGAAATACATGATGTAAATTAATCTATATTACGCATTTCAATAGATCACAATTCCTTCAAAAATGTATTTTCATTACAAATTGCAGTAAATACGTTAGGATTCAAGATTTTTATTTAAAAAAGTATAAAATAAGAAATAAATTAACAAATTATAGATAATAATTTTTATGCATTTTTACATATCATTTTTCAGAATCATTATTTCAGGTATAATTGAGTCAAAAAACGATTCATTATTTCGTGACTATTGTTTGAAAACAGTACAATTCATGAAAAAGAATATTTGAATGTGTAAATATCGAGAATAATGTAAATTGGTTGAAATGGTTTAAATTAATAATAATTTGATTGCATCCATAGTACGAGGAAATAATTTCATTCAAGAATAGACGCCGGGAAAAACTAGAGTAGAATAAAAACAAGCGGTAAGAGAAACCGGCGGAAGGGTGGGGTGGCTAAAGTCGAAGGTCACGTGATAAAGAGGTTTGCATATGGCGATAAGGTTCGACTCACCTGGAGGCATAGATCGAAATCTTGGCACTCGACGCATTTGACACGAAGACCCGTAATGTCTTCCTGGCAATACGTACAGTTGTATTTGGCGTATAGGTCTGCAAAGAATATCGTGAAACATTGAAATTCTTGGAGGAAAGATGTAAAATCCGTTGAAATATATTATTACGATGAAAAAAATGGCTTCCGTTGATCCGCGAATACGTACCCGCCATTATTGTTTCCCGCACAGCGTTCTTCCCCGCGGAACGATATCGTCCGACGATGACGTCACCGCATTGCCCCCGTCCTTTACACTAGCCTGCGAAGCATCGAGCCTATTATCACCAAAATAATGCTACCAATGGGCAAAATTTCTTCTGATATCCCGATAATGGATATTGGGCCCATTACGAGGCTCTGTTTACCTCGTAAATATCAAGCGATGATGTTTCTCCGAGTTGAGAAAAAAATGTTTACGAGCCCAACGTTAAGACGTGAGTGCGCATGCGCCCTTACAGTACCGCCGCGCGCCGCATCAGCCTTTTGGCGTTGCAAGCGTTTCCTCCTCCCCACTTATTGCTTTTGCACGCAGGACAGGACAGGCGCACGCAATCGGACCTGCCTGCATGGACGCGAAGCGACGCGGGAACTATCGGGGAGAAGGATGTCGACGAGGGTAAGTTATTCGGTCAACTGCTTCCGGAATAAATTTCGAATCCCAAAGTCATCACGATCCCTTGCGTTTTATCCAGGGCAAAAGAAACTCTAATAATGTGACTTGTTCGTTAAATATGTACAAGATTAAGTAATTTAGTATTTTTATCGTTTTCTCAACCCGTAAAATTTACAGTTTATGTTCGTGCGCATTCGAGCAAACCCATTTTTATAAGATACGATAATATGTCATTTTTCGCCAAACGATCGTTGATTATTTGAAGCTAAAATTGTTTTTGGCGAAATTTAATTTCGTCCCGATTTAGACGGCCGTTAGTTTTAATGTGTTTTTGCGTCTTTTTCATACTTCGATATTTTACGCGTATACAAAATTGATACTTTATGCGCGCGCACATTACCGAACTTTCGGAATCGTTGGAGAATGTTATCTTTATCGTTTTTTCTGGATAATTGGGGGATCAAAACGATCCTCGATTGTTCGATACCTTGAATTGTTTTTTTCGTCAAATTTCAATTTGGTCACGATTCAGACGACCATTAAATATGTCTTTTCGTGTCTTTGCACATAAGTGTGCATCGAGCTTATCAACATTGCCGAAATATTCGACGCAGAGTCGAAATATGTCGGTTCATAAAACGAAACAATTTCAAAGATTGAAAGAGATGCAAGTTGCTATGCAGGTACATGTGTTAACCAAAAATAGGTCAATGCGTTCGCGCTTTGTTCCAAAAGTTTATATTTTTCATTTCCATCGGATTTTTTCCCATGTAAAATTCGATTTTTCGTAATAATTCCCAGTGCGATGACGGTGTTCCCGTATATTTGAAGAGAGGAACTCGTGACAAAGTACTGCTCGGTATAACTTACTTTTTATTGGCTATCGGATGCGTCGATGCCCTCCGATTCGTTTGGCGAGGAGTAAGAAAATTATGAACATATTAACGTGATTTTTTTCTTTCCCATGTAATCTTTATAAATCTCGATCATAACGCGTAATGATTAATTGTTAATTAAGTAAATGAAATACCAAAAATTGTGCAAAATTTCTTTTGTTGCAAATAAATACATTTTTGAGCCAAATAAACAAAATAATATCATTCAATATTTATGATAAATCAGATTTTGAGATTATACAATAAAAAATTGAATATTATTCGAAATAATTTGAAAATTCAATTATATTAATACGGACTGTTTTTTTTCAATATTCCGTTATTGCAAAATTTTATTAATTAGGCAAATTTGAAAAAAAAAAGAAATTGTCAATTAAAAGAAAAAATTTACGAATTGTAGTTGTGAATAATGAATGAAGTTTTTTGTTAAACAATAATTCTTTTTATTACTTTTTACATACATCGTATTACATACGCTCGAATAAAAGTAATAATAAATGAAATTGGGAAGGAAATCGTTAAGGCACTTTTAAGGTAGCTCGGAAAAAGATACCACTGGAAGCGACAAATTCATTTTCAGCAAAGAACCTTGGTTTTTTTGTTGTTGAAAACGATTCAACCCTAGACCCCTACAATGGGGTCGAATACGACCCCAATTATTTGAGTAAAAAACTTATTTTTTCCATATTTTCAAAACTTTTCTTTGGTTTATAAAGTTTTTATCATTAAATATTAACCAAACGCGATTTTATCATCCACCACTCTCTTCGTTATGAAAAAACAAGAAACTGGTGCATAACTGAGGCTTAGTATCGCATACGCGGAACATTTTATGTTGTAGAGAAGTTTGGGGTCGTTTTCGACCCCGTTGTAGGGTTTACGTTCAGAAAAATAGATCGTAGGGGTGTAGGGTTAAGACTACCAAGATGGAATAGAGAATAAAACTAAATGCGTAATAACAGTGCGAACGTTCGATGTTGATACCTTAATTTCACATGGCATTAGATGCAAATAATATTCTTGGTATCACAGAGTTCCCTAGCCGACTCTCGTGCAAGAAGAAGACCTTTAATCTATTTTTTTTTTCATATTTTCATTAGGTTTTTTATGTATTTAAAAAATAGCTCTCTAAAATTGATATTTACACATTTATTGGTTTCTTTTCATTAAAATGCTAACATGATAAATTCAGTTTCAAGTGAGCAATTTTTTGTTATAATCGTTGTTCATCTAAGAATTCAAAAGTTCCAATACTTCGTCTACATTAAGTTTATAAATAGGAGAACAATTTTGATTTTCTCTTTGAAGAACTATTCCATTCAACGTTAGGTTTGCCTCATTTTTTTTTTACAACCTGATACCTATTTTTTTTTTTTTAAGAGTCAGTTCTAACGTAATCTTTGATTTGAATTCAATTGTTCTATAAAGTTTTGGCGAAATTCAAATTGATTGACCATTCGTAATAATTGAAATAATTCATTGAATTATTAGTACTAAATTGTTTGCTAAAATGATAAATCTTCTGATCTATTTTCTCTTGCATAAAGCCCGCCAGGGTTTGAATATAGCTCGAATCTGTTGCGAAGCAACCGCACGAGGTCGCTTAAGAAAAAAACCACGAAACAGTTGATTAATCGAATAAAACAATGACGACGAAGAAAAAAAGTCAAAAATTTGTACTAGCTGCATCTTTTTGGGCATGACTACTCGTGCCCTCCGAAAAATTCTCCTGGACCATATTTTCTCGCGAATTTTCCGTTCTTCCACGATTTCCATTACTTTCAATTCTTAGAATCTTTGGTTCTTTGGCACTGAGTTTGGATCTCGACTTTTTCACCAGATTTGGGTTCTTCATCGGTATAATTGTTTTTACGACTGATTTTTCACGTCCGTTTGAAGTTTCATCAACGCCAAGCGCATTGATTTTATCTTTGCGTCGTTGTACAAGAGTTTTTAGAGCATCGCTAAAATGTACGAGTGTCTCGGAAATAGGTCTTTCCTCAAATTTACTTGCTATTTCGTCGAACTGATCATCCTCGTCCGAAGTGAACTCGCTCTTAAGGACTTTAAATTGTTCAATGATTTCCTTCAAGGTACTTTTCGCCTCGTTCAAAACTTGCGGATCTTGATTCTCGACTACGAATTTATCCATTTCGCTGATATTTTCTTCGAGCGAGGCTGCACTGATTTCACTCTCGCGTGATTCATCCTCGACCTCGTTCCATTTTCTCGATGATACTGGATCATCTTCGATAAGATCCTTTTCGAATTCACGAAATTGACTTATTATATTTCGGATACTCTCCTTCACCCTCGAGACTTTTTCTTCGTTGATTTTTTTTTCGCTCGTCATAAACGTCCGCTCTTTTTCATCGATCGATTCTTTGTCCACTACGATTTTTGATTTTCTCCCTATTTCGGGCTTTTCAGACTTTACTTTTAGTTGCACTTTTGGCAAGTGTTTCGTAGGAAAAGTTGAAACTTCAGGATTTCCATTTAAAATTTGTTTCACTTTGACTTCTTGCATTTTTTCTTGAATCATTTTCTTCACCGCTTCTTTCACTCCGCCGCTTCCTTCTCGATAGGATTCGACCGTTGGTAATTCCACTTGTTTTGTTATTTGAGGAGATTGAGTCACGTCGATTCTCGAAGGCTTTTTAATTCGTCTCTCTATTTTTAAATCCAATATTTGTGGTTCAGGCTTCCGACGCTCTTTTACTCGCTCTGCTTCTTTGGGAACTCGATCGGGTTCTATCGTTTCGATAATTATTCGTTTTCCTTCTTCCAGTAATTCCAGGCCCTCCAGTCCTGGTTCGTTCAAGGAAAAGGGATTTTCTAATTCAGCTTGAATTTTCAAAATATCGTCCGCACTTCTCGAAGATTTTTTTATTTTTTCCATTATTTCGATTGTTATAATCGGCGTTTCTCTCATAATCGGAGCTTCTGCCAAAGGCTCTGGTGGAATTTCAATTTCTTCCTCTTCGTGAAACTCCTGTTCCGGCGGTTCGTTCAAAAGCGCTGCTTTTGCAGGATCATAAATTATGTTAGACTTTCTTTTCATAATAAAAATAGTTGGCTTCGTTTTGATTTTTATTGGCGGTACGAAATTATAATTCAATGCGATGTGCGAAAAAGCATCCACCGAATCGAGAATATCGTGAGTTTTGAGATATGGCTTTATGTTTGGTGAATATCTGCTCTTTGCTTCCATCAATAAGTGTGTGAATTTCAATATTTCGGGATCGTCGAACGTCAGATTTTCCTGTTTCGAATACCTGAAAATTCATTTTTGTTTTGTGTCAATTTATAAAGTCGCGATGTCTCAATTTTCGGTATGTAACGACAAATGTTTTTCTAATCATTTATCAATCACTATTTTGTGTAAAGAAACGATTCAATTTTTTTTCGCAGTCTCAACATTTGACTCCTGAAAAAGATTTAATAAAAATTGAGTTTTGAAAACATGAATTAATTCGTACGTTTACTTAAAATTGGAATTGGTTCCAATAAAAATTAAAACATCGAATGTTTCAATTTTCTAAGTATTTTCGGAAAACGACTCATAAATAAATTTGTGTGGTTTTTATTACACGATTTTGCCTTAATATTCTCGGTCATATTTAAAAATAAAAGAAAAAAAAGAAAATTTGTCGTGACCCACTTGTACAATTTTCAATATGATATAAATAACTCACGTCCATTTGGGGTTCGTTTGCGTAAACCTGGAAACTCCAGTTTGAGCCGTTAATACGTCGATATGAACGCTCACAGGAGTGATCGAGTCTCTTTCGAGCCTGTGTAGCCTCGCGATGGCCAACCCACCAGGATAATTCGATCCCGCAACGCATAATAGAAACATTGAGAAAATAGCGTTCAGCGTGAGATGTCCGAGAATACAAAGAGCTAAGAAACTATTCCAAGCTGATTTTCCTCGGTTCTCCCATCTAATTAGGAAAAATTAATTATGCAAAAGTGGAATGAAAATTAAATGTCACCTTTTGCTAAAACAACACATTTTTATGAAGGAATTTATGCAGGAGGAATACTTCCTTCATCAAAAAACACATTTTTATGAAGGAACTATTCTCGAGTATAAAAAAGCATTTTTGTAAAGAAGGATTTAGTCCCGATTATGAAAAATTATTTCAAACAAAATTATCCATGTGTTAACATGCTTTTTGCTTTTTGAGAAAATGATCAATGTGCTAAAAGAAAAACTTTAGCTCAGCAATTCGAACGGTATTAGAGATTTTGAGAGAAAAAAAAACTCACATTCTGTGGCAAACTGCAGCAGCGCTAACGTTCAGTAGGGGAAACACGTAAATAATGAATCTCAGTTCTTTGTGAGGTAAAAATGAGAATAATAGTACAAAAACGAGGCCAGGTACAGTGAGAGCTCGTACTCGCGGATCCCAAAGCATTCCAAGAGGTATGAGAGCGTAAGAGAGTGCCAGACCTCGTGGAAGAGCCGAATAAAAGTACCAGAGAAACGGTGAGGTCTGCGGTTTTTCCATCATGTCATTAAAGAAAAATTCGGCAATATCCACATTCAGTATTTTAATAATAACGAAGTTTGCATAAGAAAATTTCCAATTTTTTTCAATTTTCCTATTTTATAAATTACCATTAGTTTTTTTTTAATATCGTATTACGGTTTCCAAAAGAGAAAAAAGTCGTTTAAAAAAAAAAAAAAAACAAATTTTCCTTCCATTCAAATGATAGAAATTGTAACGTAATGAATTTAATATTTGAAGAAACCGAATTCGATGAATATAATTTTAAAAGGATACACCCCATTGGCTGCTCTTATTGAGAATAGTGTTGAAGTAAAAAACCTCTCCTTCCGGCCAGACGAGGCGTTTCCAAAAAATCGTATCAATCGTGACTGTGACAGCTAGGAAAAATATACCAGCTGGTACTGCGATTTTCAGCAATCTAAAAATCGGTCGATCATTCCTAATAATCTTGAGGATGCTTTTATTTTTCTTGCACGAAGGTGAGAATCATTTTGTACCTTGGCACTGTGAGCTTTTTACTAGCAATATCGTAAAGGAGAAAAAGACCGAGCAACATCGCCAACTCGGCTCTGAATATTATTATTGCAGCCGCCGATGACCAAATGAATGTGATGTGACTCTGTCGGAGCCATCCGTAAAGAGCCAGTAAAACTGCAACGTTCATTTTTAATCCTTATCGTTCCGAACATAGCTCAAATAATTAAGGAACCTATGGCTACCGGGCATTTGAAAAACGAACGAAAGTTTGGGAAAAAACTCATTTTTAGTCAACTTTATTAACTTATCGAATTTCTATTGCGTTTTTAAGTTTCTACCCACTTTTTCCAAATACGAAATATGACTGTTTAGTTCACTACAATCACTTGACAAATTGTTATCTTAATTGTCTCATGCTTGAGGAAATAACATCTGTATAAATGATGTTATTTCAAACTAATAATATTTTTAAAAAATGATTTTTAAACGATTTTTCTCCTTTTGTCAAATGTACAGAGCCACAGCAACCTTAACTCGGTTGTGTCTCTACCTCAATCTATCATTACCCAAAGGCATGGCCATTATATTTGGCAATGGCCTGCTGAGGTAGTACATAAAGTGATACTGCGTTACGGTCACAGCGACAAACCATTTGGCAAATTGTGGTCCAAAGACAGTTTGCAACGCTTGTCTGTACAATCTTAGCGTGCCGATCACCAATAATCCTAGAACGGCCCTCACTGAAAAACAATATTACATTTAATCGTTTTTCTGGATTTTTTTGTGTCGCATATGGAAGTACTATTGGTCTAAAAAAGTATTTTGAAGTTTATACCGATGCGTTGGAATAAATTTTTTTTTTTTTCTAATTGCACACCTTTTGTCCCACTTGTTTAAAGATTTTTGGCAATTATTTCAATAAGGGAATTGCGACATAATAGAAAAAATATTTAGATGTTTCGTTAATAAAAATTCAATGCATTTTTTGTTTTTTTCGGCAATTGCCCAAAATAATTTTCAATTTTAGTTGCTGGGGCTCAAAAACTAAACATGAAAAAAGTCTCGGAAGATATTGAAATTAAATAGATCGATAATCACAAGAAAAAAATAATAATTGCGCCCCGAAAATGCAAACTTTAATACTGTAAAATTAAAGAAATTCAGAGATTAATTCACCTGCATATTGAGCACAGAATTTGTACAGATTCAGATGTGTGATGGTCGCAACGATTGGTGAGGCAAGGCCTGACAGGACAAGTGGCCCAATGAAAGTTCTCGGAACAACTCCCGGAAATTCATGATGATCATACTGTAATAATAATAAATTTATATTTTTTGCAGACGATTTATATAGATTAAGTAATTTCGTCGGTAAATTAATGATTTAGGAAACAATGATGAATTATTATTAGGATAATTAGTAGCCATAATTAAAGATTCACTTTCGAGAGCTAAATGGCAATTATTTTCGCGCCGTAATGTTGAAAATCGTTGTCCCAGGTCAGCAGCGTTTGTTTCGTTACTACGTCACGAAATGAAACATGGCGCTGTCATTACTGTTAATGGTGATGCGAACAGCTGATTCGAAGGTTTATAAATAACGCAAGATAGTCTAAATTTGTTTGGACACCGTTGAATATTTGCGTAATATCGATGGTTTGAAAACGAAGTATACAAATATCGTAACGAATTAAAAATCACAAGGTTTTAACGTTCGCATAGAAAAAAAAATGTAAAAAATATTCAATCGAATATTTACCTCGGTTAGGTTAAAGCCGTGATAAAGGATGTCGTGCATAGCTTGGAGATTGAAACTTTCTTCGACTTTGGTGAACGGACAGTACAACAAATGTACCGCCGCCACAAGAATGATCAAGTGATCCATATTTCTCGTCTATCTTTTTAACGCACATTTATTCCTCAATTTATTAAAACACAATTTTTCGTTGACCCGTTTATTTCCGCATTAATACGAAAATAACGTACCGGTCGTTACAATTGTACAATATTTAACCGTTTAATATCCTCGTTATACACCGTGGACATTTTATTAATAGAACTACGCCGCGGGGTTATCTCATGCCGGCCCTGCCGACTGCCAAAAAAATTCTCTACCGCTTTTCGTCTCGTACACACCGTCACATCGAACACACCGTGGTACACACTGATCTCACGGCGCTCCAAAACCGTCGACGTCGTACTTCCGGTCGCCATTGTGCTCGAGCAAGAGCCCGCTACATTTAAATATACAAAAAAAAATTAATATTACATTGCACATTAGCCACATGCAATAAAAAAAACATTGTAAACATTACAGCCATCCTTTTTCTCTGTAAATACACAA
>JABSMR010027727.1:0-16557 GCA_018902295.1 Dusona sp. PSUC_FEM 10030013
GGGAGAAAGAGATAGTGAGAGAGAGAGAGAGAGAGAGAGAGAGAGAGAGAGAGAGAGAGAGAGAGAGAGAGAGAGAGAGAGAGAGAAAGAGCGAAGGCGGAAAGGACAGAACGGATGAAAATAAACAACGTGATGGAAGAAGTGAGGAAGAAAAAAGAAGCAGAACGAATCGCTCGCTGATTCTTCGTCTTCTCTTTACTGTGCATATATCGCAACGCTAAGCTCGGATAAAAGCGCTTTGTGCTGAGAAATTACGGGAATTATTGTCAAAGAGAATATCCGCTCGTTTGAGCGCGCACGCCCTTCGTATATGCCCTACAAGAGCGAAGCACTTTTGTACATTGAAAATAAAAAAACACCGAAATGAGGTGCACTCGCTAAAAAAAATTCAACGCTGTTTAAATCCAGGATACAAGTCGCGTATAAATAGCTATGTTTTCGACGGAGTAACTATTTGGCAATTTGACGTTTATTATTTCACTCAAACAATGTATTCCAATATTAAAAATTTATTGAGGTATTTAATCGTTATAAACATGAATTCTATATTTTTTTGCATAATTCTTAAAAGCTAAATTGTACAGGCCGTTGATGGATGAATATCGATTTTTACAAGCACTCGTAATAGCGAATGACGCAAAGAGCCTTATTCAAAAAGAGAAAAAGAGGGGGAGAGTGCTGCTATCGCATTACATTCTCCATTTTATAACCCTGGAATCTGGTTATTATTATCACGCACCAATTAAACGCTCCCAGGCAGTCTGTCAAACATATTAGACTCGGGAGAACGAAAGGAGGTAAGAGGGGGAGAAAAGAGATATGAACAGAGACACATCGAGTCAGGAGGTTGAGGAAAAAATAAGTAATTAGAAATACCACATGGATAATATACGGTGCAATTAAGGCCGAAAGAGGGCCACCTAGGCAGCACACGGACCGCCATCAGCATATCGCGTTCCCACACCCTCCTCCCTCTATCCTTTTTGCAGAGTGTGTGGGAGCAGAGAGGCCGCGTCACGAGAAAGGGAAAATTCGAGGGAATGATAGAGAATGCACCTTTTCTCTCTCTTTTGGTACCTGTATATCATTTGTGCACACAGGCACATATATTTATAGGCGTATGTATGTATTTCTATAGGAATAAGGTCTTCCACCACCCTGATTTCGACATTGGCGCACCTCCTCCGCACAACGCGAGAAAAGCGTCACTCCCGCTAGTGGTTTCGCCGTTTCCTAGTGGAGGTGGAGCCTCCACCGGATCCGGATTCATAATTAAACACGCCCTTAAAACAAAATCATTACTGCTGTGTCGGTAGCGATGTTCGCGCCGAGGAATAGAAGAAGGGAGAGGCCAGAAACGCCAGGAATATAGAAAGTGGAAGGAGCATGAACGAGAGTGGGATGAGAGTGACCGAAGGGAGGATATGATGACTGGGGGGTGGTTAGGAGGTTGGAAGCTAGCAGGAACGTTGCAGGAGAAAAGCAAGTTTGCCAAAGGGGTACCCATCCTCTGCGACCAGCCACCCCTTCTTCGCGAACGCCGTAGTCCGGAATGTTCTACAGGGGCAGATCGCCTTTTACCCCGTACGTACCCATAGCTTGTCGGTTTCTTCCACCCCGGTGCACGTTGGCGGTTCACCCGACTACCTTTTGGGATACACTCAATGGGAAGGGCTTATGCTCTCTTCTTACGTCTCTTTTCTCCAAACTCTTTTGTGACGTTTAAGACACGAAGATATATGTACATTAGTGCAGAAATATTTATGTATTAAGTATATAGAAGAGTTCTGGCAATGCAGGGTACACAAGATCGATCATTACGTTTACTTTATCCAGAAGAAGTTAGATATTAGACAATTGACATGCTGGATCAACCGTGAAGCGATGAATGAAAAGCGATGAAGTTCTCTCCTTCACTGAATGCACATTTTTAGATTTTCTAGTGCTCGTGTCTTTTTCCAAATATTCAAGTTCCACTCTGTAAGGAAATCACTACCATTCCTCTCATCAAAGAGGCCTTTCTTCACCGATGAGATCTCACAACAATGAAGCTAGGAGATGAACGTTGAATCTGTGCATACAGCTTGAATGTTGAGATAGGACCACGAGCTTTGTGAATGTATATATGTTGGTTTAACACACCTGGTTTCTAGTCACATGAGAGAGGGTAAGTTCGGCGTGGGGTGTGTAAAGGAGTATCAGCAGACGTAGCGTGGTGGTTTTGCACGAGATGGGGTTGGGCATGCGAAAACGGTGCATCCCGGGAATTCGAACGGGTTCCACCCACCGAGTCCATCGCGCCGGTCTGGCCAGCCCGCGAGCTCTGACAGGAGAACCAGAGAAGAGGAACTTCGCTATTTTCTCATCCTTTTCGAGGGCATATCTCGCTTGAACATACTTTGTTTTACTCGTATGATGTATATATTGGAAATTATATAATTCTCGTTCTTTACAAATACAAAAAAATAAGCTATTGGAAATCATCATTTTCGTACGTTGAAAGATTATGCTTTCGACGAAATAACAATAAAGACCAGAGGTACTTTGCGTACCTCTGACATTTTTCCTTTATTTTTATTTCTATACGTTCGATTAGCAGTTTGGGACTCTCCGGATCTAGTTACTCATGAAAAGGTTTCTGAAAAATTCTTGCCAAAAGTAGCAAGCAATGTTACAGGAAAGTTGCGTAATTGCGAAAATATGGGGAATTTAAATTGAAATCAATCAAATTACATAATTATGAGATCTATTTTCGCTGTTCCTTAGTCTTCAATGTCTTGTCTATGACAGAGGATACAATGAACAGCAAAATGAAAAAAAAACAATCGTTGAATATTTAACAAAAAACAAAACTTTGTAGGCTTGCATTTACCCCGACCCACTGGGGTAATTTCGAACAGGCGTTGGGGTAATCACATTCAACTCGAATTACGACTTGCCACACATGAAATTTGAAATCTCTTATCTCTAAAAGTTTATCTAAATAAAGTTAAATTTAATTTGATTTAAAAATTTTATCTGAAATTAAAACTATCTATCAATGTAGGGTGAATCCGAAAGTTCACAAATGTCCCCACAAAAGCTGTTCGGAATTATCCGAAACTATGAAATATCAAATGTTTATTAAGAATAAAAAAACAATCGAACCGACTCAAGTTTCGTCTGCATTATTGAAACTTTCACTAAACGGACACATGAAAATAATTTTCTTAACGACATTGAAATCGATTATCTAGTAAATTCATGAATTTATACCATAGGCGAAAAATTACATGAAATTGGAGGAAATTTTATAATGGATCTCACGCCGAAGAAAATATGAGGCTTCAAACATCGTAAAGATACTAAACATCGATGGAGCTATCGGATGGGGACAGGTTCGTGAAAGTGGGGATCTAAGAATTTAGAGATATTGCGGTGTTCGGATTTATCCCGCGTTCGCAATTACCCCGCGTCCCTCTAACCAAATTGCAAAGTGCGTTTTTTGCGTCGAATGAAATCTTGGCGATACTGAATGAACTTGCTAGGATTAAAATGAGAAGTTTTGAAAGAACGAAAGCAAGTTGCAAGGGGTCACGTTGGGTCCATCGGCGTTAGTCAAAAGCATTTCTCGTGTCGCATAATATATTCCCGGTACGAGAGACGTATAGAGAAGACGCGAGATGAGGAGTGAGCACGCCTCTGTGTATATTACGTTTTACACGCATATGCGAACCGACGAAAATGCGAAAGTTTCGCAAACGAGTCACGATTCTCTAATTACGGAAGGCTAAATACCACTCTGACTTTTTTCGTATATATCTGTTTTCTTTCTTTCGTTTCCCCGCCCACCCTGACAATATTATCATATTTAGTATGCACACTTAGGAAACCGGCTTAAATAACCACCATCCCTGACTCGACCACCGTCCGGAATCCTGAGCTCCACTCGCGGAAGCGCAACTCTAATAAGTTCTTCTGCACTGCCCAGCAACCGTCATATTTTTATTCGCAATGTTCACCGTAAATCCCTGGCTTCTTAGCTATCCGGTTACACGCCGAAGCACGTATATAAACTAAGCGGAGCTATCCAACATATTAAAGTGGTTTTTCTATTCGGATTTTATAGCGAAAAAATACATTCCGATCTATTGTTTCGATATGATTTTCCGGATGACAAAATTGACGTTTTTATTGACGGGAACTCTTAACCTCTGAATGGTCAATTGTTGTAAATAAAAAAATTTACCAAACTTTCTAGTAGGAAGTTCCTTGGAGAAGCGCAAGTCGATGTCGACAGTTTAGCGAAACTGTTTTTTCAATTTGTTTCGACGAGAAACGGAGCCAACGGGAAGCGTTCGATTCGCACGGCATGCAGCATTGAAGTCTCTACCAATCCTTCCATCCCTTTTGATCCCTCATTCGTGGACCAATCAGCAAGGAATATCGTGCTATTTCGATTATATTTAAACAGCGATATAAAAATTACGTAAAAATCGTTGAATTTCTCATGAACTGGATTCTCTAAATCTTAGTTAATTTCTATTTTGATCGTTTGGCTCATTCATTCATTTATTTCGAATTTAAAAAATCAAAATTAGGGGGAGAGGACATGAATTTGCACTGTTTGTAAAACTTCCTCGACGATTCTCAAATGGAGGAACAAATGTGTTTTTTCGAGATGAAGTTGTAAAGCTACCTTGGCAAATAAGGATGAATTTTGAGTTTCTATTTAAATTCGTAAAACGGTTGAAACTTAAATTACAATCAATGAAAGGTCAATGAATGTGCGCGCGGTTAAACTGGAATTGAGATAATATATAAAATAAGCTAACGTCATAATTCTTTCGAGGATTCCGGCAAGTTTTCCTTGAGCAGAAAAGCGTGGAGAAAGTTCTTTTGTAGCTGTTAGAAGATCGGCGTGAAGGACGGCTACGAAAAGTTTTTGTTTCCGAGCGGGGCAAGAGGAAGATTTCGTGATGCAAGGGATCAGGGGTTTGGGGTTGAAAATGGGAAAGAGTTTTGCAACCAAGGTGCAAAGAGGGAAAAGCAGCACGGTTATCTGTATACATATATACAACAAGCGAGGTTTTGTCTTTTCTCTTTCTTCGTTATACATTTCTTTGACTCTTGCTCTTTCTCTGTTAGTCTCTACCTATGGTGCACGAGAAGCTACGAGAGGTTCTAATTTACCGAGACGCAGGGACTTTGCGTCTGAGACCGCGTCGGAGGCTAACTGCTAATTTAAGGGTTAATTCCTTGGGAGACAAGTTGGCAGAGTTACGACGAAAATATTCATGGCATTATGCATACGCTTAGGTGCGGCCGCCGACCGCGGAGTCGCTAATAAAAATTAAAAAGTCTAATTGCGAAAAGCCATGCCGCGCTATTTCGTAAGGCGTGCGCCGACTTCTTCGCTATTTTCGCATGTATTTGTATGACTATAAACATTCGCTTCTTTTCCATTTGTCCTTTATACTTATTTCTCATCCCTTTCTCTTATCTCTTACCCGTGTGTGTGTGGGATAGATTTTGTCAGCGTCCATTTCTATATTCCCTTTGGACTTGTGAAACGAAGTTCCAAATCGCGCCCTCGCTCGTCGAAGTTCCCCATGAGCCTTCTCACCGAACAGGACGAGGGTAGCATCGAACTGTAATCTAATTTGAAAATCTGTAGTCTCCATTCTCTGACAAGATTTTCCACCAAATCGACGATATCGAATTCTCAAAATGCGGATAAATCTATCATCCAAGGAGAAAAATCATACGTTGAATACACTCAAAATGTGCTTTCGGCGATAAACTACACGCGAGGGTGCGATGTTTCAATAACATATTGCCATGATCCTGTTTCCATCAGTTATGCGCTATGACGTGTTGGGTTCCTATATTTTTGGACAAGTCGCCAGGGACAGTGGAAAATAGAAGGTTTTGCGAACTTTGAAATTAAGTGTTAAGAAAGAAAGCAAGCTCGCACCGAAAATGAAGTTCATACAAAAGACATTTGAGCAACAAAATATACAGTGTTTCGTTTAAAAATTTAAGAGTAACGTCGTTTTCGACATAGCTATGAATTTTTAGGGCATAAAAAAAAATATGTCGATTGTTTTGGTTGAACGAGGCATTAATTCTCTTAGCGCTTGGATTGGCATTTGATAATCGTAAAATCCTTGGCATCTTACGTCGCATAATTTAGCGTGCCTCGAAAGGTCATTGAGCGAAGTACACAGTCGTGCTGACAGTTGGAAATAAAATAAGGTAATGATAAGCGAGTCAGAGAAAACGGTGAGACGATTGGCCGAGGGTGAGCCGTTGGATAGAAGAACGGGGCGGCAGTCATTCTCGTTCTTACGGGGCACGGTTCGGTTGTAAAAATAAAGAAAATTTATTTGCGCAATTCGAGGGAGGGAACGAAGAATAGCGGAGTGAAGTAGTAGAAAAAGAGAGATGGGGAGTTGGGAGCGTATGCTTTTTGGATGTTCGTAGTAACCTCCCTGACTAGTCGAAGAAAAAAGAGAGGACAGAGAGAGAGAGAGAGTTGCTCTCCTGGACCCCTGCCACTGCTCACGTCCCATACCGAATGAACAGAGAGGACGTGTAAAGTCAGGGTGAGAATAAAGAAGAGAAAGAAAAGAGAAAGTGAGAAAGAGGGGAGAGCGAGAGGGACAGAATGAGAGTTGAACGTCGGCGAGTGGCAATATAGTTTCCCTAATGGCGCTTAAAAAAATCTTAAAAAGACGATATTAAGGATGTGACTACCGGCAAGAGGACAGCGAAAGAAGCTGAAGGAACTTCGCCAGAATAGAGAAAGCGGGATAAGGCTCTCTTTTCCTCTTGAAGAGGTTTCGAAGGAAAGAAAAGACTAAAAAAAGAGAACGTCAGAGAGAGAAAAAGAGAGAGAGAGAGAGAGAGAGAGAGAAAAGCAAAAGAGAAAAAAAAAGACGACGAAAAGGTGGAGGATAGGGTGGAAATAAGAAAGGTAAGGGTGCTAGGCATGGGACGTTTCAGCTCTGGTTAATCGCCGTGAGACAACCGGAGAAATGAGCGAGCAGTACCTACCACTTTGGGTGGCAAGAGAGAATCTCTCTCGGACTTGTACGAGGTGCGAGGTTAAAAAAAAAGACGAACAGACCAATGGAAGAAGAGATCGCAGAACTAGAGTGAGCAAAAAAAGCGAGGAATGAGAGGAGGTTCAGAGGAGAATGAGAAGCGACCGAATCGTTGGTTGCTGTTACAGGAGGGGAAGAGAAGGGTGGAAGAATTTAAAGAAGTGTCAAGGAAAAACGGGAAAGAGAGAAAAAGTGGGAGTAGAAAAAAAAACGAGCAGAAATTAAAGATGAACCTTGAGTGAAATGGGGCTCGAGTTTATAAGGGTCTTTCTCTTTCGCCTCGTTGGATATACCAACCATCTCACCCCATCCGAATGTCTCGTGACACGCTCGTGCAATATACACATACACACACTTTTCTGTCTTTCCATCTTCTTCGTTGTTCACACTACGACCTCTCTTTTAGTTTAATCAGAGTGCCTAAGCATCTCTGTGATAGGTCTTTAATATCCTCGACAACGATCCCACTTGGCAAAAAGAAAAAAAATCTACTGTGATATATACACGATACGATGACGATGACATAGAATATTAGTAAGTTTAAAAGATCACCGAATGTTGAAAATATCTGTGCATCTCTACTAGTAATCAATCAATGCGTACAATGGACACTAAAAGAATTCCAAAGCATCCTTTAACCATTTTTTGATTGAGAGCAAAAAACCTCTTATCAATTATACTTTCGCCAACACTATTAAGTCGATGAATTTTTGAGGTTTTTCATTCACGAATTTTAGTGGTATTGCGGCATTCAAAAATAATTAAATACGTGTGAGGTTTAAGGAGCTCAAACCACTGACAAATGATGACATTTTCTAAAATCGCTTCTAATATTAATTACATTTTTTGTGATACCGTATAATTAACGAAATAATACGAGGTTTTATTGATAATCTCAAAAATGATTTTGACTTTTCATAATTAGACACATTTCAACATAAAATTTTTATATAATTAATTGATAACATAAAATAACAGCGAGTGGTGTCAAGTTCTGAATGACTTGATTTTATTGTCAAAAACCTCTCGATCTGTCGGACGAACTCTCGCGCCTCATTCTCCCATCTCGCGACGTCTTAGTCTTGCCAACCGTGTCTTTCCCCGAGTTAGCGCACCCTCAAATTTTTTTATTTAGGGGGATGACACGGAGAAAAAAGCGCAACCGGGAGAGCGAGAGAAAAAGAGTGAGAAGTGATGCCCTCGAGCTGAATACAAAGTATCAATCAGCCCTTCGGATGAGGGAGTTTCGGGTAGTGGGCGAGACGTGAAAAATACTCGGTAATTACGACACTCTCGTTGAAAACTTTGGCACAAATATACATACTGTACCGGGACCACTCACCACCGCACCATCGGTGGATGTCTTCTCTCTCTTCCTTTCTTTTCCTTTAGTCGTTTCTCTCTGTATTCGCTTCCCGATAAAAGCCCCTCGAGTACACGGCGACGGGGGATAGATCGCCATAGTATATATACCGTGTCGCGACCTTAAATCTTGATGAAGATGTTAAATTTCATGAGACGAATTGAAAAAGTGCGCCTACGGAGCGTAGAAATAAAAGAGATTGCGAAAGCATTTGAGAATTAAATTTTACGCCTCGGCATTTCGATGTTTTTCTTTGTCACTTTTTAATCTTCCTTCGAAAATTATTATCCTCATCTTTCATGGTCCTCATAGCTTTCTTCTCACTTCAATTGGGGACTACACGTATACAATTTCAGTCAATAATCAAACATAAAAAGTCGAAATAAATATAATAGTAAACAGTGAACTTGAGATTATCTAATATCGATCGAGGTTCGTTAAGTGACTTTATCAAAAGGGATTATATGGATTTTTCTAGAAAGTTTCCTCGAAGAAAGTGCCAACAATTTGGTTATATTATAATTATCAATGATAAGTCTTCCGGTCTATGTTGCTCCGTAGTACAAGCTTATCCCAGAACGTGTAATTCACGTATGTCTCGTGTATAGTTGATTTTATTATTTTCCTCATAAGGGCATTTCTTTTTGCTGGCAACTCAAAAGCAAACGGGTTCGCGAGTGCGTGCTCAACGAGAAGGTAAATTAAGTAAAATAAAAAAGTGGCGTACATAAAAAGAGAACGAGGGGTGTATCTTGGCCAGGTAGTTTTTTTTTCTTGTACATACCTATTCGAATTCCTAAGTATACACTAAGCATAAAGCCAGGGTTTGGCGAAGTACTCGCGGATATACAGCGGAAGAGGCCTGGGTAATTACGAAATTCAAATTAACTCGAAAAACGAAGCGGCGGTTTTGCTAACGGCATTTTTTTCTTTTTCTATCTTTCCTTTTTTTAAGTATCTCCTGCGTTTTCTTTCATAAGGTGCCGCGACGAGGCGAGGCGCTGTAGATGCGAAAATTCGCCAGAACTTCTGCGAGCTTTTTCCGCGAGAAAAGCAAACGAGAGCATCAAGTATTGCAGTTCATGTAACTGGTACAATTATTGGCCGCACTACGCCACGTTTGGCAGTTACTTTATTCACAATTGAGATAAACAAAAACAAGAATAGAAAAAAACATTGCTCTTCCCATCACTTTTAGTCCTCACTGACTATATGATTTAATATAAAAATCGTCAAATTCATCGTTTTTATTCAATTAGCAAGTTTGCAATTACCAGGTTTTCGAAATAATTATTACAGATTTGATTTGGGGAAGCCTGAGGAACAGAGAAATGATTTATTTTACTATTGCATATTATTTGGAACATGTCAGGTACGATTTCTATGAAATAATTAGAATATAAGATGGAATAAGACGCAGAACAGAAGAAGATAAAAACGAATAACATTTTTCTCAGATTCATAGGTGGCCAATAACTGATTTGTTGAATTTGGGAGTCACTTGGCGAAGTCTAATACACTAGACGAAGAGACGGCTCTCGGGAGGGAAAAGAGCAGTAGCCGAGTGTGCTTATGCAGAATTCTCCGCGGATGTATACCAACACATAACAGCATAAGGGAAGCAAAACAGCAAAAGCTCAAGGTAGCCGAGCCCCTCGCGGTGCTTACCTCTCGGTCTCTGATATATTTATCTACTCGAGAGGCTTTAATTATACCCGACTCTGCGGATAAAAATAATACTCACCTATCTAATTAACGTCGTTGCGGCTCCAACGGCTTATTTCCCCGTGCCCTTCGTGCTCTCACTCGTTCCCTCGTGTTTCTATATCCGTCCAGTATACCTGCGCAAAATTCTGGCTCGAGAGCTTTACTCGTAAAAGATTCGTTAGGAAAAGTCTTTTTTCGCTAATACTCAACGAAAAAAGCAGTTTTTCCCAGAATCGGAAGTCCTTTCGGTACAAAAATTCTAATCCAACGAATGTGTTTCACGATTTCATTCTTTGTCGTTGTGTACCCTCTGGGCTGTTAGCTAATAAAGTGAATGCGTAGGATAATATTTTCCTATTTAGAAATGGGTATTTTGAAGTTATGAAATGTTTAATTTAGTAGTTTTAACCAAATTACAAAATTCCCTCTGCTTTTACCGAAAAAACAAAACTTTGAGCAGTAATTATTTTACGCGATATTATTTCTTGCAAGATTCAAGTTTTAGAATCGCGCTGCGTTGGATTCGAACGATTAAAGAATGTTGATTTAAATACACAGAAGATCGATTCTATTCGATTAATTCTGGCTCCATTCGACTTTGAATACTACGGTAAAAACCCAATGCGGAGGTTTGACAAAAAATATTAACGACCACTTACAATAAAAAATACAAAATAGCTACCAAATTGGTTACGGCAACGGTGACATTGCGATCGTAACCGATTCCCTGAGTCACCAGGAAGCCTAACGATTACGTGATATCAAATACCGAAGGGTTGCGTTGTGCTTTATAAAAGTCGGAGATTTCTGATTCCCTTCAGCAACGAAAAATCTACGCTTTTCGTTTCGAGTATATCTGTAACTATCAGTATGTGCATGAGAGAAATGCACACACAATGTCGTAAAAGAAAAGCTGCTTTTCCACGCAGAAATCACTGAGATATACGACTCGGACTCGATACGGGCGCGACGCAGATGAGGTAGACCGTTTTGCAGTGTGGCGTACATTAAAAGCATAAATGCATATACTCATATATACGTGTACACGTACGATATGTATCGTACGTCGTTCCTCAACGATCCCTCGCGTTACGAGGGGCATAAAAAGTTACAGTTACATTATAATAAACTGCCTGAGGACTGGAAAAAAGCGAGAGATCGCGAGGAGAGCTCTCGAGAGCTATCAGTGAAGGATATGTAGCTGGTGGATGGAGAGTGGGGAAAAAAAAGTAAAAAAATAAAATAAAGAACCACAAAGTGTAAGGGACTTTAAGCGTCTCGCTCGCGATTCTCGTTGGAAAATATATAAATTCGTATAAGCTCCGTACGACGTGTATCTACCCACGTCACATTTGCGTTTGCCTCTATTGTACGAATAATACTTGTGTGTTTAACGCAAGAAGATAAAAGAAAGCGTAGGAAAATAATCTTCGTATGCCTTGAGACGATTATCATTGGCTCACTTTGGTATATTCTCGACGTATTTCTTTTTTTATTATTATACCTTTGATATCGCGAAAAATATACGACGTAGCACAGGGATCGTGATGCTGATGATGTAATACCAGGAATAAGAAGAAACTGGGGTGTATAGTGGGTGTGAGGCAAAACGCAGCAAAAAAGTGAGGCAAGAAAAGAGAAAGGTAGGGAGAAAAAAGTGTGAGAAGCGCGTTCGAGCCAAAGGCAAACTCGGAATAAACGGAAATTACTGGGACCATCTTGTAATTATACGGCTAATAGGAACGTAATTTAGTGTCTCGAACTCGAGTTACCGGGTTTCGTGTATAGCCAGCGAAAAGCTTCGAGATCACCGTCCAAGAAAATATACCGCCATCCTCTCATTCAGCCGGGCGAAACAGCGCTAAGAAAATCGTATCCGTACCCAAAGTAATATACCGCGGAAGCCCAACATCGCGGAAAATTAAAATAATAAACGGCATCGTTAGGATTCATCATCCGATTTTAATTTCCATTTCGAAATGATTGCGCATTATCTCACCGTGCCGTAAACCTTGCCGAATCTCCCGCCGCCAACAGCCATCTCCGCGTCAGAGATATTTTCCTTCGGCTCGAAGTACCACAATTCTTTTCATTTATCGCTACTTTTTCTTATTTATTCTTTATAGAACCATTTCTTGGTGGAAAACATTGAATAACATTTATTTTTCGTGATAAGCTAATTTCCCATTTGTAAATGTTGTAACCTCCAACGGAGGATCGAGTTGACTTTAGTTACGAGAGAAAAGTACACACGAATAGCCTGTAAATGGTTTGAACCAAGAATTCACTCTCAATTTGGGAGTAAACACCGACAGGCAAAAAGACGTTATTTTAATAAACAAGATTGTATGTAATTTTTCTGGAATTACAACATTAAGCATCGTGATAACATTTTAGCAACTGGTTCCTGGTCTTAAATTTTCTTTCACAAGTCGCAATTGAATTTCATAACTTTTGGGACCATTTCGGACCCCTGAAGAAGTAGTTATGAGAAGTTGTTGAATATATACAGAAGTAGTTTCCGGGATGAGGTGGAGGAAGAGTAGGGGGTCCACGACGGGCATATCTCGGTACAGCATCGCGTGTACATAATAGGATGGCCCTCGCGCCTCATCCCCATTCTGGTGGCGGGTGTCTTGCACGTTGCGCTCGCTGCTGAGACGATATAAATCCCGCGTTACGCCATAAGCGCTGGCGTCTTGGTCCAACGATCTCTTCTTAGTTGGGTTAAGACGTGGGGAGGTGCTCGCCAAGAACGAACGGCGGTGTTCTTAACCAATAAATATTCCTCGAGACAATGGACACTGTCCAAAACACGGTAGATCTTGCGCCTTTAACTTGCCCCCTAGCAGAAGCGTCATGGTACTACGCGGAGTCTCAAGCCTTTCGTTTGGTCTGTTTTCCCTTCTCTCTTATTCGCTACCATCCCGCCATCCTGAGCGCACTTTCATCCGGATCTTCCTCACGAACCTTCCCTCTTCGGCTACGACCATCTCTTGTCTTATTTCTCCAACTACCATCGCATATACACTTGTAATGTTTGTTTCTAACAAATTACCATGATAATACACCGAACTAGGCATCTCAAGGAAAATGAAAACCCAAAGCCTTAGGTCATGCAAAGGGTTAATAACTTGAATGAGACAAAATATAATAACTGTCGAGAATATTAATTGCTAGCACGAGATCGATATGGCGAAGGCTAACGACAGACGCAGCAAAGTAATTGCAGACCGTGAACAAGTTGATACGAATTCTTTTTGCTCACTATTTCTTCTTAATAATATTTGATGCTTCAATTTGAAGCAACTTCGAACTAATGAAATCGTCGAGTATCGAATTCTTCATGGTTCTTAAGCCCCGTATCACATCTCAAGATGACAGGCTGCAACATCGAGGTGAATACAGCAGTTAGCTCAATATGTGTGTGAATATCGTTGGGCGAACCCCCGGAGTGCTCAGAGCGCACTTCCTGATGAGAAATCTTGCTTTTCTTGTCGGAACGAGTGCGCTGGCGTTGCGAGGATACTTCAAGGAATTATTAGATATGCAACCACGACGACTTTTGCCCTCCTACTGGTGTGTTATTAAACTTAGTTATGAATGCCCATTAAAACTGTAAAGGAAATGCATTAGCTCCCAGGCGCGAAGGAAGCCCACCCTCAAGCTGACAATGCTTCTTCTCCTACTGGCTTGAAGCTCACAGTAGCTCTTCTGGTTCTGCCCCGACCTCACTAGGAACCTCGTGGAAAGAGACCCATCATCCACTTCCTCGGCGCAAGCGAGCCTCTTATATCCAACACCACCGGAAGAAAACTTTTCCTTGATAAAATATTGTATGTACGTAAGAAAAGTAACCTGACTAGTGATCAAAATAAATGCATTACGGCTTTGTTCCAGATCTTGCGTACTTTTAAGACGCACGAATTACCAGAATTTTATTCATTGAAAAGGCAAATATTGCAGATGATGAGCGATTACCGTTTCGAATTCCATAAGAAACACAAACCAAAAACATCGAACAATGAAAAGCAAAAAGCAATTGAGCGAAACACAAATGAGAAGTTTCCAATTCGAATCGGTCGTCACGATAACTAATCGATTAGCTTGTCATAATAATAGAATGAGATATTTTCTCAGCCCATGAGAATTGTGAATAACACTTAATGCATAAGCTAAGGATTCAAATTAATTCCAAAAACTTGTACTTTGTGTGAAAGACTAAAAACTATCAAATCAATTTAATCGAGTTGGCATTATTTGGTTGAAAATGACTTCCTGTTTAATTGTCCGTATTTATTGGAGGTACGATCTTAATTATCCCTAATTCCAAATTATTCTGTTCCAACTGTGTTAAAAACTAAAAACACAAGCTACATACAGTTATCGCCAATGATTTTGTCAGCGAGTACGAAGAACAATTGGATCAGCCCTAGTCGTTAAAGTCTATAATAATGCTAAGTACAGTTCTGGCTGCAGGCATAAAACACAAGACAATTGGCGCTACGCGGAACGCAGTGCAATAAACATTATATATGTATATATCAAATAATATAATGCCAAGGAACAAGCGCAGCCCTTACAAATTTCTCGACTCCACTAAGATTTGGTCACGGCGATTACTGGAAAATTATTGCCTTTGCCCTGCCGGTGTACAACCTGAGATCTACGGGGTAAGGTTTGTTTCTTCGAGGGTGCCAGAGGAAGGCGTTCCGTGTATTTTAACGGGCAAGTTTGACAATAGACAATGTGAGTCGTACCTCCTCTTCTTTCTCTCTCTCTCTCTGCGCATATATATGTAGTGTACGAAAATTTAAGGTACCGGTCCGTTTGCGAGATAGAGCAGAGTATCGTCCATTCTCTCAAGTAAAACGACTATTGCCATAATCTTATATCTCTGATTCTTGTACTACAATCATTGTACGTGAGAAACGAACAATTATCGTCTTTGCAAAGTTTCTGATCATTATATTCTCTATTCACACAATAGGGTACAAAGTAAATGGCCCTGTAACCAATAACATAAAATATTATAATTTCAATAATTATAAATAATGTGGATACTAGCCTTGGAGCTAATTATATCTTACAGAGAATTAATTAGCATCAATTAAATCTGGTGAAAATCGATCATTTCAATTTTCTAAAGATCCCTTTTGTTTCGTGCCTTTGTTTCGTTCCATGTATTTCTTCGTGATCCCAAGTATGTGCTTTGTGCTTATGAGCGTTGATATATGTAACGACTGATCGAAGCGAGGACCAATGTTGTGCGTATGTATGAATGTGACGAGCGTTCGTGTGTGTGTGTGTGTGTTTGTGGTCCAATTATCAGCCATGCGAGATTCGCAGGCAGTTCGACGAGAGGTCCCAAAAAGGCTAAATCTATCCTCGACGCTTTGTAATCATCACAAAAATGAATCAGTAACTCCGGTATTTACTCCTGGTACGATCAATTTTCCGTTCCATCATTATAAATTCCTTACATGCTTAAACTTTGATCAACATCAATCTTTGTACATACGGAGAGCGCGGTTACTTAAAGACGTCAGAGGTAGCAAGAAAAAAAATAGTTTTTAATTATCGTCGTGCAAGAAGCTTTGGTGGTGGAAGAGGAGCGCTCATTACCCGATGTTATCACGGAACTCATATCCCGGTGTCGGTATAAAGTTTCTGCAGGAATCTCACGAGCTATATCCACGAGGAATTTTCTATTTCGTTCGCGACGCTGACCCTCCCACGACTTTCTGCTCCTTCGTTTCAGTTACTCCGCGTTCTATACTCTGCCCTCATTCCCCCGTGTCACCATTTTTTTACCGCTCGACCGGGTTAAAAAGATTCCGCGTGACGTTGCGTAAGAGAGAGAGAGAGAGAGCGAGAGAGAAAGAGAGGGAGAGCACGCGGTTTTAATTTAGATAAGGCGCACCCTTCGGCTGGACAACTGGAACGAACTATTCTCTCGCTATTACTTAAGGGGTTGGGTCAGCAGTGTAGATTGCCTTCATCTCCAGTTTATACGTGCGCACGAAAAATAGCCACTATTGGGATGAAAGCCATGTCACAGAATTTTCGTATTATAATCGTATGAATGTTTATGTTTTTCAAAGTTCATTGTGCAGTTTGATGACAAAGTTAATGTTACTTTGGAAAAAGGTCTGGAATACATTACTTTTTCCGTAGAATAAAGTTTTTCCATCGAAGTTCTTCTGCTATGACGAAACTTCAACATTTACATGATTCATAAAAAATTTGATTACGATCTGGTTAAATCAAATAAATTTTTTTCCTTGTCTCACGGCTAAATAGAGGTTTATTTAATTTAAAGAAATTATTCTCTTCGATCACAATATTTCTATATTTTTGATTCAACATAAATTTATTTCATTTAAACATTTTTTATGT
>JABSMR010027838.1:0-16553 GCA_018902295.1 Dusona sp. PSUC_FEM 10030013
AAAAAAAAAAAATATGGGTTGACCGATCATCATATCAGCAACTACAGGAGAGAATAAATTTATAAAACATTCGATTTGCACTAATTTATTACCAATCATCTGTTCCGCTATTCGCAGAATTGAATGAGCATGAGAACTTGAACTTACCACATTAAAACCGTAACTCTCGATATGATGATATTGATATAGACTAAAATGACGCGGCATTTCTTTTATGGAGAAAGTTCCGTGTATGTTGAATGTGGTTATAGATGCCCAGTAAGATTTATTTATTCGTAATGGAGAGAAAAAGCCAGGAAGGTAAGGGATTTGAATCTTAAGATTGCTGCTTCGTTGTCCAGCCCACAGTACCGAAGAGCTAGTTTACGACATGTTTATGCTGATTCGCTTCATTGCGTTATGCTAATCGATTTCTACACCTGTCGTGTGCCTTTGCAATATACTCTCGTGCCGTTCGAAACGATCGTTCAGGGCTCGTAAAAGCTGCTACGTGTAAGAATGTCCCGTAATATTTAATATTATATGATATGCTATAACAATTCCTAATCCAGCTTTAATTAACCCCGGAACCTTTCTTTGATGAACCAGTTATTAACCTGATCGAATTTCGTTCATTTAATTGACAATGCACTCAGTTTTACGCTCACGAAAAATCTATTTATATTTAAACGAGATCAAAATATTTGATCCATTTTATTTAATACATCTTTCTCCCTGTACAGGGTGAAATTCCTTATCAGCAGTCTGATATGACTGTTCACGCAAAGAAAATATCAATCAAAAAAATTCGATTCCATTGACAAATAATCTTAGCGTTCCTGTAAACATCGCCTCTTCTGATGTTACAATGACTTCAGAATCTTTACCAATATCTGGTAACCATGAAGCTCGAAATCCCTTGGTAATTTTATATCTGGGCATTCCACAGTCGCACTAAACGTTTGATAATTAGGTGGTGAAAATTTTGCCAAACTCGTTAGGTACTGACTTGGTAGCAGACGACAATACTTGCTGGATGAAAATAGTCGAACGTTAAGAGAGAAAGGAACGCGAGTTCGGACGAATAAAGTGTCAAACAAAGTTTTATCAGTGATCTTGTCAAAAAGGTGGTGTTGGCAGTGAAGAGGAGATTGTTTTACCAAAATCCTCGTTTCATGCGTTGGACACTGGCTTTCCCCTCCAGGTTGGAGGAGCTTTCAATGTGGGTGAGAAAGGATCGAACGACAGCCCGATTTAATTAGACTCTAGGCAGCTACCGTTTCGATTTGCCTCTACAGAATACTATCGGATTACAGAAAGGGCATCTTTGGGCTCGCACAGTAACGACCGCCTGGTGACACGAGCTTACCGCCGATGAGGTATGAGCAAAAATCGTGGTCACGACATAGCACTATCCACCATTTCACACGACCCTATCACAATCCTAACCACGTGGTGTAGCCCAAAAATCGTCCAATTGGACCACGACCACACTTGATTTCATCGTTGAATTAAATTATACTTCAAAGTCCATAGGTCATCAAAGATTTATCGGTGTGGTATTGCCTCTGTCAATAAAGTATCATCTAAGATCCAATCGCCACACGATTTGCGGTTAGTCTTCGAATGTCCATTTGGTAATCATGCTTCGAGACAGATAGAACCTCGAATAAATAAAAACACACTATTACGTTTTCACATTAGCCGGTGTTGTATAATAGATTCCGTCACCTGCTGTAATGAATTAATCATTCAAGTAAAAAATATGCGTCTTTAGAATTTAGAAGTGCAAGCTGCCATTGTTCGTACGTAATCCAACGACATCATTGCATACTTGAATACGACACTGTGCGACCGAGGTATTGGTCAGGTTGTCTTTGTATTAACTCGGTTTTACACATCTCTAAGGTGTATGCTGAGAACAACAGGCGCCGAAAGCCTCGCCAAAACTCTCTCTGTCCATTTTTTCCCTTTCTCTTTTAGTCCCTTCCATTTTCTCCACTTTAAGGGTACTCTCGGTATTCTCTCTCACTAACCGGGTAATGATCCTTTCGTGGGTCATCAACGGTCGTACGTGCGTATAAGACACCCAGCCACCGCGGAATTGAGGCAAGAGAAGCAGAGTAGTGGATGAAAGTGTGCGAAAAGCAAAACAACAACGCTGTAACAAGACGGTAGATCGGTAGCACGCAGTGCATTATATGCAGAGCAGGATGCACCATAACGCGCAGTTGACTCTCTTCAGGATCGCGCAAAAGTTCCACAACTCCCTCTTTCTCTGTCGATCCTTTGGAATTGAGAAGAGAATAAGAGCGCTCTAATAATGGGAAGACAGAGAGAAGGAATGGGTAGAGAGAGAATGAAAATGCAAAAAAGAGAGAGAGCCAGAGGGTCGAAGACACTGCGGGAATGAAGGTGGTGAGAAAGAGAAAGAAAGAGCGCACAGGATAACAAGAGAGTAAAAAAGGATCCAAGATATGTTGGAAGGAAGAGAAGCAGAGAGATAGATAGAGGGACGAGGAGAAACCATGCAGTAGCCACTGGGCAGCCTCCTCGTGCTCCTCGCACTCAGGATTTATATCACAGCTGTATCTGTCGCGACAGGAACCTGCGAACACATATACACATACACCGGTACACCTGACTTATGCAAAACAAGCTCACGTCCCGTTCTCTCCACTGCCCAAATAAATGTCACTGAGAAACAAAAACGCTCTTCTGTCTCAAAGCCTTCGTCTTTCTCTTTCTTCCTCGTCGATGGCCCATACCCTACTGGTATGCTACCATCGCCATCGTAGGTCAACCCTTGTATACCCAAGACAACCCTACTCAAGCCATGCGATCATGGCTACTTACTGTACCTACTGTTTCGATTTAAGGCTTCCTTCACAAAACGATCGATGCATTTTATCTTTTCTTTTTTTTTTTAGCTTTATTTATTGGAGATTATCCGCCATTTTTATTGATAAATTAGATATAATTCAATACTTTCTTGGTGGATCATCTAACCCATCAGGATCATAACCTTTTCATTTTCAGTTGAAGTAAACTATTTACATCATAATAAGAGGACTTGCAAAATATGGATCTTCCTCACCTACGATAAAAAAAAATGTTTAGGAGCCTTGAATAATCAGCGGCTAGTAGTACAGAGAATTTACTTATATGCGCTTCCATTCGAGACACTGGCTTTCACGCGACCCTTATAAGTATCTATAACAATATTGCCTTCCTCGATTGCACCAATGTTCCGAGGACCATTGTAGACATCCCGGAAACAAGCTTGTACCGAAAATCCTCCAGCTCATGGTGCGCAGCTTATAAAAAAGGCGACCGTATTTCAGTGACGTCATCGCTACAAAAGCACGGCCGTAGATTCGTGCGGACGCCTCACACGTAACTACGAGCGCAGTGGAAGGAGAGGTAAAGAGTAGAGAGATAAAGAGAATGATAGAGGCCGTTTGGGAGGGATTGAGCGGAAAGAGAAAGAAAAGAGGGAATGAGCGCTCCAGTGCTGGCCGGATTTATTCCCGCGGTGACAAAGCACCTGCTGTCCGAACGTGGTGCTCTGCTGCTTCGCGCGCCTCCTTCCCTTGGCTTCTTTCTCTCGCCCTGCCCACTCTGTACCTCGTTCGTCTGTATTGCGAATAGTATGGTCAGAGCAGGGAGTGGGTTTCTTCGGTACGAAATAGGCTCCCGATTCGCTCCTCATCTCCTTCTTCATCCTCTCTTCTTCTTCGTCTTCTTCTACTTCTTCTTCTTCTTCTGCTCTTTCGATATGGTGGCTTCTACCCCATTGTTCCTGGTTGCTCCTGTTCATCGGCCACGTTCTTGTTATTCTTCTTGTTTCTTTGCGATTCTTAAAGCCCTTCGTCTTCGATGCTTGGGGGCGAACCAACAGCAGCGCGACATTCATCGGGTCTCCCGGATCATTGCTGGCCCCCTTGAATTCGAAAAGACCGTCGAGAACAATGTTGTTTATTTTTTCTTTTCTGTTTTACGTCCATACCCGCGGTTGCTAAAAATATTGGGTTGGGTCTCAGAATTTATAGAGGTAGGTTTGCCAAGAAGCGAATGAGACGTGAAATTGATAGATAGTCCGACAAATGATTTGTGTGGAAGAAACAAAATTCCGAAACAGTCGATAAGTCATGCCATACGTCACACCCAGCGCCATCTCTCTCAAATACGACCAAACTTCTCTGACGCTCGATCCAACATCTTGCATTATCATACTGCGCCGATATATCTTTGCCGCCCAGATCCACCGGTAATCGGCCTTCGGTCGATGCGTTTTTTGACATTTCCCATTTATTTATTCTTTTATATTTGAACCGATTAACAAGCATTCGACCACATCGTCGATTTATTACCTTGTTTTGCCCTGTCTCTTCTCATTTATTTTTAATAAGTGAATTAATGACTGTCTCGATGGTAACCGGTCCATACCAGTTATCATAACATTATATATCCTGAATTTTTTTTTACCGTAACCTTTAGACATGTTTGCATACGGTCCCAATATGGCTTTTCACAATACATTTTTTTTTACCTATTCTTAACAATACGAGCCGCGAATATTCCCAGTTTAAGATAAATTTATCATCAAAAGGCTCATTTTTGGTATCATTCTAAATTTGACAGCTTGGAAAATATCATTACTTGCAGAAATAAGCAATTCTAGATAACAAGTAAAACTTGTGGTGTGAATCTGTTTTTTTCTCGACAATAGTTTTGTGAACAAAAACCGTGATTTAAAGAAGAAAAAAATGTCATTTTTCTCATACTGCACGAAAAATTATAGAAAGATTCCTTTTCATGCTGTCACTTGATTCCCAAGCATGTCAGGAATATTTTTCAAACATATTTTCTGTAGTCTATCAATAGTGAATACGAGAAAACTATGATAAATAATCCCCTTTTAAACAGACGCATCTGGTCGCGAATGCATTAGCTCACGAACTTTAGTTACATATCCGCTTGGACTGAGTGACCATAATAACAGTGTATCTGATACTTAAAACGAGTACAGGCTCCTCATACGCCAATATCACTATCTTATACACGAATGAAGCTCCCTGAAGAGCTATATGCTCGGTTCCACTAGAAGGTAAGAGGTATGTAAAGGGTATAAGGGCTCACGCGGCGCACGACGCCGGGGACCGAGCTCTTCGTAGTCCGTAGTCTCCAAGAGTGCATCCGCTCAACTCTTGATGAAGATAACGCCAAGCTTCTTTGAATTACGACTCGGTCCTCGGCAATAATAAATTCCAGCAAACATTCATTTTAGTATACGCAACTTTATGTCGTCCTTAGCTGAACTAAGCGCCTCTCAACCAACGTCATTTAGTATCTCGTTGATGGCCCTAATAGTCGGTCTTGGTGGACGCTGCTCAATGGACGCTGGACACTCTGTGCATTTGAATTTACGTTCGGGCTTTTTTATTCTTTTTTCTTTCTTCTACTACTCGACGCTGCTACTTTTAGTCAAGGGTAGCGTTTCTTCTCTCTTACTCTTGCTCATGTTGTGACTCTTCAGCCAAACTACGCGTAGAGCTAATGAACGGTTTCTTTAAAAACAAAACAACAAGTGTCGAAGGTTTTTTATCGTTGAATGAAATTAATGCGTCTGAAGGAACATAATTATTAAGAACTAGCCAGATTTTTCCTGCACGACAAAGAACGATGTTTCTCGACCACGATTTCGTTCTCTAACCTGTCACTCAATTGCCATAAATCTAAATAACGAAGAAAAATATTATCTATAAAAGCAGGATGCCAAGTCACTTTATATTTCTCGGTGTGGTTCACCAAAACACTGTTCATGATTCTCCTGAAGAATGAAAAAAGAAACCGTATTTTAAAAAATCCAGACTGAAATGACGGTGATTCACCTGGTCATTAATTGTGGCATAAGCCCAGAGATACGCGGGTTCGTTGGTTGCGGTGACATGTAGCCTACTAAATGATGTGCCATTTAACGTCCATATTTTTATATATTAAACATTTCCGTTGTCACCTCAAACTTCTCAAAAACTTTTGCGACCGATTGTAATCATTATTCTAACATGCGTAGAATAATGCATTCGTGTTAGGTTATTTGCAATGTTTGAGTGTGCAGTCACGAAGCGGTACTGGGAATTCATTTTCTTTATTTTTATTTAACTTACTGCCTGATCTCGTTTCCCTTTCTCTCGAAATACGTGAAGAAGAGCATAGAGCTCCCGGGGAAGCCTCGCGGTCAGCAGCGCAATCGCGACCAAGCGATGTAAGGTCGCTGCGCTCTTGTAACGTCGTAAAAAGCGTCGCAGACCGGCATCGTCCACCTCCTCCTTCTCATCGCTTCTGTTGAGGCAAAGGTTTCGCTTTAATTGGAATGCATAGGGCGCGGTATCGAGACCGTCGTATCGGTTTGCCTCTTCCATGGAATCGTGAATCCCTTCCTTGGGCGAGTTTTGCACGCAGAGAGCGGCTTCACAGCGCATAAGGTTTCCCGATAATCTAGCAAACCTAACTATCAATTGCCGTTCAACGATATACACCGATAAATACCATACCTAAACGATTATGCAGAGTTGTAAAAGTTGAAACGATCAAACGAGTGCATGTAAGGAGCTAGCAAAATAGCTTGGCGTATAACGTTCTCAACGGAAACCACTGTCGGTATATAAAATGTCAAAAATCGTCCAGAAGCAAAGAAAATAGTTTATCGATGTGTTCGTTCAATTCGCTTTTCGATAATGGCGACCGTGCTGTAATCATTCGAGTTATTCATTTTCCATCTGTATTTCCCTATTTAAGGAGAGAGCCAAGTCGTTTTACTTGTAACTAATATCTAGTTTATAGCAAAGATTCCAACATTAAATAATTGCACCAAGACGGCAAACTTCAGAAGACTACAATTTGATAGGTACATTGTCCAGTAACAGGCACCATATCAATTTTTATCCCTGATCATTGTTTCAAACTGTTTTCATAGCTTCTTCTTTCATTCATGTTCATTCATTCATGTTTTCATGGTTTTCTTCTTTCATGGCTCATGACTAGATTATGAGATGTGGATTATGATAAATTTTCGTAGACCAACAAATCACACGCAATTTTTTGTCCCTTGGTAGGGAAATTATGTCGAGGAATTCCAATTAGCGTCATTCAGCTCGTAAATGAATGACATTTTTTCAGCATCCAATGGCATCAATTGAGTATTCGCTGTGTGTTTGACTGCACAGTTTAAAATCGGTGTTAACTTTAATCTTTATTAGCAGCTCGACGAATAAAGTTGAGTGAAGATTTTAAATTGCATCGTCAACAAACTAATTAGCACTAAACAAGAAAAGATTTCGAAAATGCGGAATTAACATTAATCTCCTATACGAAGTTGATGATGCTATGGATCAGAATGAAGAGGGGCATAGAAGAGCAATAGGGTAGCGAACGACTTGAAAATAATTCGATTGCAAAGACCAACCGTTATCTTTATACCTGTCTCGCTTATAAAATGGAGGCAGCAATCTAATGTAAGAGTGCGGACGAGCACAGCATCAGCTGGATGGTTGGCATGAGGTGAATTTACCGCTGGTCAGCTGGCACGAGGGATCATGTCGTATAGTACTATACTATATTACACATATAGCAGAGAAACGAGAGGAGATGAGCAAGACGAGAAACGAGACTCGAGAAAGGACGATGATATGAGAACGCAAGACGAAAGAGAGGAGATACGAAGAAGGAATGAAGCGAAGAGATAGAGAGAGACTGAGCGAGATAGAGAAAGATAGAAAGAGCGAGCTGCTCCACCTCGTCCGGGCCTCATATAATTGCTGGCATCCATAACGCTGATGTATTTATGGCATTAACTCGCCTCTTTCTCGTATACTATACGCTTGCTGCTGCTGCTGCTGGTGCCGGTTTCGATGATGGTGGTGTCAGTGCTAGCCGCCCTCGACTCACCCCTCCACACCCTCGCCCTGCATCCTATACCCGTCATGCAACCACAAGTAGAAATAATTGGTTGAAAACAGCGAGCTCTCAGGCGGCAATATATCCAGCTTACTCCCCGCTGTCGCATCGCTTAGATCACTTCTTCTCTTCATCCCTCCTCTTTCTACGCTTATTCCGCTCCTCACCCGATTCCATCCTCACCACCACCAAAACCCTCTGCAGAGTGCACGACCCCTCCTCACTCCACCTCCTTACCTGATCGTTCACATCCGCAAGCTCGATTATTCAATTTCTTTACTTCATCGTTTTCGTTCTTTTTCCTCGTTTCTCTTCTCATTTGGAAAGTGTAAAGAACTTGTCCCTCTGGTATTGCCGAGCAAAAGTATCACCTTTCACGTTCCACGGACGTTGCACTTTGTATCGGTTTTACTTTTCTTTCCTTCTTTTTATTCTTTCGTCATTCATCGGTGCTCATTCGCATTATCTGCTTTTCTTTTCTTGTCTGGCTTCCTGCAGTTTTCCAACTCTTCATTATTCTCCAACTCTCTCTCAACTCCTCTTTTCGGATTACTCTTATTTATGAAAATTGAATTGACTCTTTGTATTATTTATAACAGCAATAAGTACTTGGCTTAACTCTCCAATCCTATCGTCCTGCTCCACATGGATTTTCAAAACTTCTTTATCCAATTCGTTCCCTTTCTTTTACTATTAAATAGAATACGCATCAAATGAATTACTAACCACTTTTTTCAATTAATTGCGAGCATTACCATGAAATAACCTTGATGAAAATAAGATATTCATTTTTGACGCCGGGATAAAATACAGAGATTGTTTCAAAAGAACATGCGCATATATAAGTTCACAATTTTTTTATTCAATCAGGATAACAAACTGGCTGCTACATTACCAATAAATAATGAGATTCATGAAAGTTTTAAAAACATTCATCTCTTTATTCCAACGAGGCTACATTTCTTCTCAATACCCTTACCAATTTATGAAGCCACTGTATAAAACATACTCAACAAGGAATGCAGTCAAGGATATCCGTGACATTTAATACGTCCACGGTGTAATGTATCGCAGAATATGTTGAAACGAAGCACTTCGGGTCGTTTTGACAATTCATTGATCGAAAGCTGAAAACATTTTCATGTTCGACTTCTTCTGTTTCTACAGTAAGTAGCATATAGTAGGGAAATGATTGGCTTTAGAAATTACCAAGAAGCCGGTCAGTACTGGGCACAGTAAGGAAAAAAAAAGCACAAAAAAAATCTTGAATAGCACGACAGCCTCGAAAGAATTCTACTTAAAGGTTGACGGCGTGCAATGAACATCTCGTTGACGGCCTTTGGCGCGTTCACGGATATACTATATCTACAATAATATACCGAGAGAGGTGGGGGAGAATCCAGGGGTCCAGACTCTATCCCGACCAATGGTGCACATGTTCTCTCAGTTCTTCCTTTCATTCCTCTCGTTTTCGAGATCATTGGCGCAATAACGTATCCTTCTTTAGCGCACGCCTGATTTTTTTGTTCTTATATCGTCTTCAAGTTTCCAGCATTCCGCCGCCTCCCTTGGCTCTACCCGCAAGTGCACGAGAATGTTGACTGCAATTGCAAGAGAGCGAGTAAAAGGAGACACGGGGCTATCCGGTTACTGTACCTATAAGGGACGTCCAGGTATAGAACGACGATCAAAGGGAACGCTTCAGATAATTCTCGCGGGGGTTGAGACGAACTCTCCCCCTTCCCGATCTTCCCATAGCCAGCAAGAGCATACGTCTATAATTTTAATGCGACGATCGGTTACTACTGCGATTACACCAACTCTCGATGAGAGAGCAGACCCAACTATGAAACTGCGGTAATGCATAATACCTTCCTCGATTGGTTGAAAACTTAAGAGCTCCTCCATTCGAGAGTGATATTATAGATTATGGATATAATTTGTAGAAAAACTGAGTGAGCATTGAAGTCAATTGCACATGACGTTTCATGAAAATTATCGTTCCTGTTCTTTCTCTCACATATCTATTATTGCAGATCTCTTAGCTGTCATTATATTGTGGCGCTTATATTCGTTTATCCAATTGCGACCACATGGAAAGTACGATCATTTATAATTATCGGATTTATAGCATGTTTCAAAGAGGCATCGGACGTACATTCTTGACAAAAGTGAACAGTATTAAAAACTCTGCCTTCTATATTTCAACTGAGTACCGATACAATGTTTTTAATACACAAAAAGTATATTGAATTTTTTTTCGAAGTATCGGGAAACACATCGTAAACTTAAATTCAATTCTATGAAGAATCATAAATCCTGTATTAACAAATCCTCAATATATCGATGGTTGTCATCCTGTTTCGCCTCAACCTCATTCCAAAGATCTGTCTTGGTGGTTCTGTCATTTTGTGCTCAGAGCTGGCAGAAAAGTTCTGATGCAAAAGGATCGAGAGGTGAAAAGAGGACTGAAAGAGAATAAGAAAAAGAAGAAGAAGAACGGAGCGAGTAGAGATATGCAAATGTCTGGAATTGCGACGCCTCGACATAATTCAGGCGCGCATACCATATTCACTAGGGTGTTGCACACGTACAAATGAACATGCACGTATATACGTAAAGAATAACATATATAAATTGGTTTGTGTGTGTGTATGTTTCCTTTAGTGTATGGTGAGTGTATGCGATGCCACTGAGGATACTATAAACCTCGATACCGGGCGAATAAAATCCTGGATTTACAATCCTGATAGCGTGAGGGCAAGAGAACTGCGGGTCCTGTCCTCCCGTCTCACCCTGGACGTGTTGGTCGCGCGCCCGTAGCTGTCCTCTCTGTCTTCTGCTGTTTGTCGCTGTCCAAGTACGTCCAGGCGAACAGCCTGAGCACACGACGAGAGCATTTCCCCTCGGTGTAGGTTTACTCATCAGCGATGGCAACTTCCAGTCGTATATATACGAAGCGGCGCCCAGTTCTCTCCTTTCACTCTCTATACCTTTTCATCCTAACTTTTTATTGCTATACTCTTATAAAAAAGAATGAAAAGGATGCTGATTATACTGATAGACATCGTGGTCCCATTCCGCGATATGATTTGCGACTTATCGTCAATTGTGGACATTGCAATCTTCACTCGAGATTAAATGAGCCAGTAGTAATCATGGAAACTTGATGACAGTGGTGAGCTTGTAACTTGAAATAGGACTCTTCATATCGACACTTTCAAACCTTGCAATGCTTATATTTTTTATTAGAGTTGTAAATTGCATATATATTATAAATATATGCACCTGACCATACATCGAGAGTTGATTTTAGGCACGGTTTCAAATGGAATTAACTTGACTAATAAGAATTTTAATACGTTTTCGTTGCTGTTTTTCCATAACAAATTTCCAGCTCATAAATTCTTGCTGTTAAACACCAACAACACAAGATCAATGTCAATCATCATGGAACATTTCTGTGAAGTTATTTTTGCACGTGTACCCTTTCCAATAGTCTTTTCAAGAGTAATAGCAGACACTGTTAAGTATGTTTTCGACTTCCTGTTCGTCTTCAATGTTAAGCAGCATTGCTTATATCCAGGAATCAGATGACTGTTTTCTAGAAGTTTACTCGTAAGAACGTCCAGAACTGGCTAAACGGTGTCTTGTATCAACCGGATTTGTTGCATTTCGGGCAAAGCTGATTGCAGGTATAATAATAAATATTAAGATGGCTAAACTAGTATCTGGATTGACATTAACACGATCGAGAATTTGGGAGGGAATTGGAGGACTTGTGTACTAAACAAAGGTAGAATACTTTAGTTTTGTGTAACAAATTCACTACTCAAATTTTATTTCATAAAAATTGCTTTAGTTCAAAGTCAACGAATTCTGTACTACAAGTCACACATCTGTAATAGCGAAATGCTGCAAGCAATAAGTTTCCTTTCAATGTATGTAGATACAGAATGGACGACACGGGAAAGAAAGAGAGACAGAGAACAAAACAAGAGTAAGAACCGATTTTCTTTCGACGTTCTTACATTAGACCCAGAGCGCTCGCAGTTGTCTCGAACGAGAAGAGAAAAGAGAAAACGAGAAGAAGTTACGATTGAGTCTCTCTGGTACTCCGGATATATAAGACTTTGGTACTGCTCATATAATACAACTGTAACGTTCCTCGTTCTCGTAGACGATGCGCTGGGAGAAGCATATTCGAAGTGAACGAGATGAGAGGGTAAAAAGAGAAAGAAAAAGAGAAAGAGCGAGAGGAGAAACCTTTATTTCAACGCGCAGGGATGTATACGAAAACACGGAAAGCCGCGTTCCTCACGAAGCGGCAAACTCTGGACGAGCTGTGGATACCAATTCTTAAAAGGCAAGGATAAACCGATGGCTTCTCTTATCAAAGCGTTCCCGTATATATGTGTATATGAGACTGTGTGTGGCACGTCTCTCCTCCGCAATTTACCCCCTCCGTCATGGGACTCTCACCCCCGCACAGGATCGAGAGGATTGCGCCAGTCTTCGACGTACACAACAGGACGGACCAAGAGACACGAGTCGTGTTCGATACCATTTGAGGACCTCCAATAACCTATCCCGACCATTCCGATAGGAGCTGTCGTACCGCACCCACACATGGACCGACCAGGACATCGACGTTGTCCTGTCCCGTACTCGGGTCCTGTCCAACCATGTCCTCGTCCCTCCTCGCCGCGAACCGATTCAGCGAGACGTGGCAAGCTGGGATAAGGACGACCTGCTTGGCGTCGAGCGACCGATCACTTCGCAGGTGTGTCTCCGCACTAAATTCACGCGTGAAAGACGAGCGACGATCCTCTCTCGGATTTTAAGGTATGTTAATACCAACTTCGAGTTTCCAGGACTTAAAGTTTCTGATTTACTGCGAGATATCGTACTGTACTGATTAGGAGAAGCGACCAAAACCAAGAGAGAAAGGAGTATATGTTTATTTCGTTCTCAATGTAGCACTCTCTTGACAGGACCCTTGCAAACTAAAAGTAACAAGATACCCATCGACTGGTAAATACACGTAAGTATATTGTTCCAGTACGAAATTAATCTTAAAAGTAAGGTCAAAATACTAAATTCAATATCAAGCTACTCTAATTAGCGTTATCGCCATTCCGTATCTCTTACGATGATAGCTATATGGGGTCGCCTTAAGGGCATGTGAAAGTCTTGTTTCACCGTCCCTTCGTCGATTAAATGCTTTTGATAGGACCACTGAAACCAGAAAAAACAATTACAATCGTTTACCAATAATTAGTTGTGAAAAAAACTCGTAATGCAGTTTCCATATCGGTTCTAACAATCTCCACTTTTTATTTCTGTTACAGTCAATGGTTTGTATTTACGACAAGTAATTTACAGCTGATTTAAAAAAATTTAATCAACGAATAATCGACCGTAGTATCAAAATCAACTAAATAAGTTACTAATTTTCTGAAAAATTTCTGATAATGAATGAAATTTGTTCACTTCATTAATATTTCAATTTAATTCAATAGTAAATTTGACAATTTCCAGTTTTAACGAAATACATTAGCCTAAATCTTCGACAAAACTCGACGACTGGTGATTTAGCCGCTACTCATAACAACTATCACATTAGCACCAGGCCCTACAAGAGTGAAGTCTCGGACATCCTTCGTTCCTATACCTTCGCTTTTACAACTCCTCCTCCTCTATTCGCTTGTAACCACATTAGTGACTTTGAAACCAGTTCTTTCGTATAGTACAGAACATAGTGCTACTGATGCTACTCAATCAAGGATGTTTGACACAATGGATGGTAACTGCCGAAGCCGGTCCTCCAGGACGGATGTTTGCACCCATAACGTAAGTGGCCACTGTGCAGAATATCACGAAGCAGTCCTTATACGGAGACCTTATAAGACATATCTTCATAGAAATGGAGAAAGCACAGTTAGCGGCGTGAGTGTCTAAGAATTCGTAATTAAATAATAATTAGCGAGAATAAATTGATAATATGAAAAAAGAAAACTTAAACAGAATCATTTAAACATCCTAGATGTTTGCGTTATGAAATCCAGCGTACTGTATTTTTTATGTAGCACAGATTTGGCATCACCAATCAACTAAACAACGAGTAAATAGTAAAAAAATGTACCTTTAATTACGAAATTTTGGAACATGTTTCACGTCCTCAGACGATTCATCAATTATCAGTAAAACAACCTTAGTGCCATAATACACTAAAGCATACAACCTTAGTGCCATAAACACTAAAGACGTATCTCATATACCGTATACCGCTTACACATTCGTATTTTTCTTTTACACACACTTAAACACATTTACACGCATTCTTTATTTATATTTTACAATTACCCTGCATTCATATGTTTAATTCAATGCACGATACACAAACACGCAATCAATCAATCTCTTGCTCTCTATTTTAAATCGATCACTTTTCGTCGTCATTAATGAATAAAGTAACGAGAAAATCGTGTTTTCTCATTTTTCCAACTGTCATAATATCATCAGAATTTTACGAAGAAATGATTTGTTGCTGGATATTGGGAGGCTTCCTAAGTTAAACTTCATCCTTCCGTTATTTGGAGTCTCGAAGCTTTCGTAATCGTAAATATTGCGTTATTTCTCGACAAGTTCAATTTTTCGATATAAAATAAAATATTAAGAGTAAAGAATATAGTCGTTTGAGTGGCGTTTGAAAGAAAGTCTGTAGTAATGAATAAGTAGATTTCGAATCGTCGACGTGTGCGACTGTACACATTAATGACTTTCGTTGGAATAAACAAAGTTAATAAAAACTATCCATTTTGGAAATGGATCTTGGAAAGAGTCTCGCCGAGACTGTGGAATGTAGTCACGAAAAGTCTTGGAAAGAGTCTCGGCGAGACTCTGGAATGTAGTCACGAAAAGTATTAGAAAGAGTCTCGGCGAGACTCTGGAATGTAGTCACGAAAAGTCTTGGAAAGAGTCTCTTCGAGTCTATTCGAAAAAAAAACTTCTAAGAGAGTCTCGGTGAGACTCTGGAATGTAGTCACGAAGAGTCTTGGAAAGAGTCTCGGTGAGACTAATCGAAAAAAAAACTTCTAAAAGAGTCTCGCCGAGACTCCAGTAAAGAGTTCAAAAGTGTCTTGGAAACGTGCCCATGCAAGACACTCACGTGATCTTTTGCAAGACTCTTGCGAGACTGTCGCGAGACTCTTGCGAGACTCTCGCGAGACTCTTGCAAGACTCTCGCGAGATTCTTTTTTCTGCGCGGGCATATACCCTACGAAACATCCCCACTATTGTACGCATTTATGATGTAGTTTTTACAATATTCTTAAACAATAAGTTAATATTCACTTAACGCTGATCACACGCGTTTTGTGATATAATTACAGAGCCCGGGACACCAGGCAGGCATTCATTCGTGAGCCTCAGACGTTACTTTTTTATTTCTCATTTCTCTAAACACTTTATTATAATTCGTGGTCAGAAATACGCGCTCCTCAAAGTAAAAGAATAATAACAATTTCCAACAATCGCTGTCACTTAACGATTCCCGGTTTACAGTGTCGTCCCCGACAGTTACGAGATCCGTTCTCAGCACTGCATAAAGATTTCACATTATTATATCACGCTTTCACTGGAGCTCGGCTCCCTGCCAATACGAAATTAATTATAATTCATCCATACTGTATTTAGCAGGTACTCTTCTCTTACTATCCTTTTTTGTTGAATAAACTTAAACTTAATTTACTATTATACAATCAATTTCGAGTTAAGCATTCAATTGATTTCACCCCAACAGGGCAGTTCTTCACTGGTGAACGGTGCAACAGGAAGTTGCCCATTCACCACCTTGCCTAACAACGAGAAGAATAATAAGTTGCTCGCTCATCTTTCTTTGAACAACGAAACTCTTTTATAAAAACCCAAGATCGACGCGTATGCAACAAACAACACGTCAAACGGAACACTTACGAGGTGGAAGCGAGGATAATCGAGCGGAAAACAAATTTTATGTATCGCGATATTAAAAAACTCTTATCCCTGTTGGGCACATTCCGGGTTAAAATTAGAGATCGAGCCCTGCAAATAAAACAATTCGCAGTTATCTATCGTTCGAATTGTTTCAAGACACGTGACACATGGGACTGTAAAAACGATATGAAGACAACCTGTACTCGTATATTTCGCAAACGTTTCAAACACCAGAAATATGTAAAAATCATATCAATTACAGAAGCCCACCCAAGCCCCGACAAGAACCAGGATAGAATAAAAAAGGTAAGAAACGAGCATAAAAGAGCCAAATCAGAAAGTCGGCGAAGAAAACAGCAGGAGCGACCCGCCACACGAGGACATCTTCTTTGGTTGCTATAAATAAGAGACCGAATGTGGTCAACGATTTCAGCGAAGCGAAACGACGGAGTAGAAACACCGGGAAATATATCAGTCCGTTAACAAAATCTATCATTCGAAGGAATCTACTGGTAAGACAGTGCCAAAAAATCAACTGGATAAAAAGCGAAAAGCTACAGACAGCAGACAAGGAGAAGAACGAAGAAAAAATAATATAGCAATGGTTTAAAAAAAAAACAAAAAAAGTACGTATAGAA
>JABSMR010027949.1:0-16552 GCA_018902295.1 Dusona sp. PSUC_FEM 10030013
GGGGGGGGGGGAGAGAGAGAGAGAGAAAGAAAGAGAGAGATAAGGAACGAGGAAAAGAGATGGCATTAAGGACATCGCCTACCTGTCCTAATCGGTCTCTTCCCCCCTTCAAGTTGGGGCTTGCCTCTCCTTCGATGACTCACCCTCGGTCTCAACAACCTCAACAGATTCTGGGGTCCCCTGTTACTATTACTATACCTTTTCACCTCACTCGTTTTGTATTCGTTCGTTGGATAAATATTTTTCAAATTACTTATTTTTAATTCATATACGCGTAGGTGTAATAAAATTCACTTGTAACCTTATATTAATATTCATATTCAAACTTGTATTGAGTTCTGAGTATCACCTACGAATTCTTCATGCAAATAATGTTTTTATTTTCAGTTTTTGAACAATGGGATTTGCAATCTTATAGAGACTGGAAAGAATTTTATATTTTTATGGTTTTCCCCCATTTTAACGAAGATTGGATGCAAAATGATTTTGTGAGCTACTGATTTCTGGACACACTCTAGATTTTTTAAGATAAACTATGCACATTTCTTTGAGAGAAGGAGACACTTTTTTCGGTGTGTCTTTCTTTAAATTATCGGCTCGCGATGTTGCAATTCTTTTAGTGAGAAAGAGAAAAATAAAGAAAAAAGAAAAGGCGAAGCCTCGGTTGGACGGAAAGTGCTAATGGAACTCTTTATCCAATGATTTGCCTTGTCTTCGTTGCAACTCTTCGCTGCGGATGTTTAAAGACAACACACCTTTTCATTCTCTCGTATGTTTCACCTACTCCATTTCTCTCTACCCTTTTCTCGTTCATGGCCCTCGAACGATTTCTCCTTAATTGCAACGTGTTCGTCCAACGGACAAGTCGACCGCATGCAGGCGAAAAAAAAAACCCATGAAATACCCAATAATAACAAAACTGGCATACGCGAAAATGTATTCGGTGCAAGAACCGTTTCGCCATTTGTTAAGTTTAATTTAATATTTGGCCTCTTTTGCTCCCCATTTGAAATTGGACCGATGTAGTCAATTTTCGGCTTTCACTGCTCTTTTTCTTTTGCTCTTTTTTTACACTTTCGTACAATATGCTCGTACGATTCATTGAATGAGCTTTAAGCGGATTTCACCCTGATTGTTATTTCCTGAAGAAAGGTTGGCAGAGAGGGAGGGGGGCCATAAAGGAAGGGAGAAAATGCAGACCGCTCTTAGTCGTCAATCGATAGAATTTGTTACATATGCACAAATGCACGCAATCCTCTAACACGTGATCGTGGCGAGTGAGCTTGCACGCGATTCTCCTCGGTCTTTTATGACCACGTTTGAGAGCACGAAAACCCTGTGAATTTTCTATTACCGTATATCACAGTAAACGTACAGGGTGGTCTCAACGTCATGGTGGATTTTTACATGAATCAATAGTTCGTGAAATTGTGATGAGAAAAGTCCTCAGGAATTTTCTTCTCCGAATTACTGTTCGTGAGATATTTGTTTACGATTGATAACCAATGAGGTAACGCGGGCAAAAATGTCCGATGAGCGAGTACACCACAGTCATCGCTGCATTGGGAATATATGGTCGGGAGGCTTTCTCGCATCACCCTTCCAATTTGTCAACGTATTTACGACGCTCTATCAGTATTGCATGAGTGCGATAGAGATAGCTGAAAAGTAGATTCCCATTTAGTGTCGTAGACACTTGATATTTCGAGAAAAACAAAATTACACTTTATTCTTTAATAAAAGGACAACAAAACCTGTTACTTTTATTTTTATCGAAAATTCGCCCGTGTCGGAGAAAAATGCGCAGCAGAATTTTCACCGACTGAACAACTGATAGATCGCCTTAAGGCTTTTCGATAAATACAGTAGTAATAACGTGTCATTTATATTTTTATTTTGTACATATGTATTAAATGATTATACATTGAATGTTTGCTTGAATTTACGTACCTAATGGCATGACTTGAAATTCTATTTGTTTATATGTGAACATTGTCAAAAAAGAAAGATAAAAAAAGTGAAAAAAAAAAAAAACAAATTATTTGACTAACGTCGATATTTCCGTATAATGTGAGTGCACGGAAAAATAGCACAACCGGTCGTCAAAAACATTGCAATGAGTTTGAATGAAAGATCGAATAATATTGTCAGCTGATCCAGTATAACAAATGGGTGACACCAACTTTGTTGGCTTTTAATATCTTTGCTTTGGTGTTTCTGAAAAAGTAGCACTTTAAATTGGTTGGTTTAATTCTGTACGAAATTAATTATATCAGAAGAAAATTGTACCGTCGCGCTATGTTGAATTTTCATGTTGGCTTAAGATTACCACAAAATGCCGCGTCTCGAAATTCGGGGCAGCGCACAACACGGTTTATATAAGATCGAACTGTTTTAATATTACGTAGGGACTGGTAGTCGAAAAATTTCAAAAAAAAAAATAATATATTGGATGTTACTGCATAATATACGAAAATTCTATAAGTTGTGACGAAAGATATCTCTAGTGATCGAACAACTTTATTTAGCTTTATCTATCTAATTAATGTCCGATTCACAATACATTGGGCAGACGAATGTGCGAAGGAAGCTGGAGACTTTGTCCTCAAAATTTCATCCATGAAAAGATTTGTCAGAACTTATAGGACACCCTGTGCATAGCTTGCTTATAAATGCATATTATTTTGCGTGCGTTTTACTCTTTTCCAGCATTTGGCATCGCGTACGACAGCAGATTTTATTATTCAAATCACATTAACCCGAAGCATCAAGAACTACACACCCTGCTGCTCGTCCCGAACACTCTCTCGAGTATACCGAACTCTGATAAGACTGTTTCTGGCTTGTAAATCATGTCACAGGCCAGCACGAACGTTTTACGATTTATCGTCCCTTCGCGAAGCTGAATTTAAAACATGCTTTGTGAATACATTGGATGCGATCAAAATAATAATATTGTTACTCGCCGTGAGTAAACTAGAAATTTATCGACACAAGTACTTTCAGAATATTGTGTAACTCAAGTGTACTTTCTATGAAATAGAAAAGTAAAACAGTTCATCAAAGTTTCCAACTTTATCAACTGTAACAGGGTAAAGCATCGACCGGGACGATTTATTTTCTGGTGCTAAACAGATCTCTCCGCCGTTACCATATCGACGAGAAGAACTTTCAACCCGAGATGTCTCACAGCTGAGAAAGAGAGAATCGAGTTCGCGGTCGGTAAAATAGATTCTCGCCCACTAGATCTCGTCAATTTGGTCTAAGATCCACAGGGGACTCTGAGGTCCAAAGATTTGTATTTAAGTAGCTGAATTCCTATTCTCGCTTTTTACAATGTTTGAGCTTCTTAAATTAATTTTTAAATACAAAAAGAGGTTTAGTTCTAAAGTTTGTTTGAAGAATTTGTATTACAAATCCACCAAATATAAGATAAACCGTTTTAAAAAGCATTACAAGATTCGTTTCCAATTTTCAACTTTAATTACTTATTTAATGAATATTCATTATTTGATTTCTCGAAATCATACAGCTTAATAGATTTATTTTCATCCAACTTTCCTTTGGCATAGTCGAAAAAGAATTGAATCCAACCGGTAGCGGTTTTATTTATATATTATTTCAAGAAATTAGCAAACAAGTAAGAAGTTGCGAAAAGTCTGTAAATAAATAGTAAACGCTGACCGTTCACTTTGCCGGAGAACCCGATTATGCTTTCTTCACTGATCGCGTATTTTTGAACAGGTTGCCGTGATTTACGCGTCACGCGGACCAATTTATATCAACCAGGTGAGCCTTTGGTATAAACGGTCCGTTCCTTTTCACTTCTTTTCACCTTCTTTCTCAGACTCGTTCACAACACATCGTGATTTTATGCCGTGGCGAGTATGATTACTCCACGCATAAAAGAATATCATAAAATGAACATAACGTGTACAGACAGCTTCACCGGCCGAGAGGCAAATATTGTGACGTTGCAATCGTTAAATTTAAACCAATGAGTAGCAGGGCGTCTCGCTCCGCCTATCGACGCCAGATTACAGCGTTCTTCCTATTCGTCTAATTTCAACAATTATCAACGCATCACGTAATTGTTAGAACGAAAAATGACCAAAAATATTTTCTCCGATTTCGATTACAAAATATTTTCTCTCACTTATCGCACACCCTATGTGCAATAAAATGTATATTGTCCACATAGCGGATTAACGCGCAACTTAAAGGGAACATGGTATTAGTACAGTGATTCATTTGTACCGTATGTGCCTCTCGTAACCAGGTGAAATGTTCTGATACTCTGCTAATGCACTGTGACTGTGCTGCTCACTCTATTTAGCCCCTTATGGCGTTTTTCCCTCGTTAACGATTTTGTGCTAATGGCACTAAACATTTACAACAAACCTTGCTGGGAGAGCTTTCGAATTTTTCAAAGTTTAGTCTTCAGAAATGAAACGAGTGTTGGGGAAAAAAAACATTCTAAATGATTTCAACACTAAATATTTGTGACTAATTATCGGAAAGATATAATTTGTCCAAAGAATCTAAAATAATTTATTACAATTATACGTTTTAGGTCATTCGTCAGTTTTCTTTGACTTTTTTTTTATTCCAAATCGTTATTCTACGAATAAATGAATATATTTCCATATATTATTATCGTTTTTATGTATTAATATTCAATTTATTCGCAATCGAAGTGGATTATTCTTCAGAGCAGAAATAGATCTATAATTGTATTAGCAGCTCGTCCAGAGTACGGCATTTAATCTGCGTGTATCACCATAAAGACGTACTGTCTGGAGCTGGAAGACACTATCTTCACCCTTCATATTTATTTCCAGACTGCCAAGTGCCTCCCCGAACGAGAGAATGTTCTCCATACCCCGTTCACGTTCGACTTATGTCCATGAGCTCTTATAAACCAAACCAGAACTGGGATGAACGCACTCTCACTTCCGGTGCGCATACTCGTTATAGATTATCGAGAAGTCTGGACGACAGTACATGTTTTATCGAACCTTTTCATTGCCATATATGTATTAGAAGACGTGCATATAAATAGTTGCATTCTTTTGCAGCATGACATTACATAATACCATTTTTATCAATTACATTGATATACTTTTGCGTTTCATATTTTTTCAGTAATTTATATCGAATATTATTCTTTCGAACACTATGATTGTTTCGAGCGGATTTCACTATCAGATAAAAAAGGAAATAAAATAAAAGTACATATTTTGATATTTTATCTTCCAAATTATTAGAGAAAACTTAAAAGAACAGAGAAAACCAATGCACTTTTGGGACATGGAAAAAATCATTTCTTGGTTAAATTGCATATATTTTAGATTGAAAAAATACCTTTACAAAAATTCTTTAATGCTTCAATCTGCAAAACCGATTTTTTTCGCCTTTTTTTCTCCTGTTTCTGGCCATTAGTGCCGTTCTCCGTTCATCAAGCCTCTCTCCTCTCTCCCTCTTTTCTCTTCTTTGCGGATCTTAACGCGTTTTTTTTTCACCGCGCATACCGAGCCTGTGTTGTGTGGGAAAAAAGAGCCATGACAAAAGACATTCCATGAGGATTACTCACAAGTGGAGAACTTCGCGAGCGGTACGTTCGCGTATATACGAGTTCAAACTTGTGCGTTTGTCGACCGGCGCCGCACCGGTCATTCAAATTTGCGAGCCGGTTTCTCATTTCTTCCTCTCTTTCCTTCGCTCGCTCTGACCCACCGATTTTAATTCCCTTTTACATCTGTATTTTACTATAAAACAGAAAAAGTCCAATGAAGAAATTAATGCTTCGAAATAAAACGCAGCAGCTTGAGAGATTCCGTTTTTTTTTTTTTTTTTTTTTTTTCATTTCGAGCTTACAATTCTGGTTCTGGTATATTTCTAATTACGAATTTATTTCTTTCCCGCGAAGCTTGAAAAATATGTTTTATTATCACTCGGATCGAACGTAAATTCAATTTTTCTTTGGACAATAAAAATAGGAACGGAAATATGTTTGTCCGTTTTGCAAATGAAACAACGAGATTAAAGTGCAGTACCGTCGTTAAAATTCCACAATTTGTTGCGGCGAGTCCAAGTACAATCTCACACCTTTCTGGCTGTGGTGAAAAGGCTCCTTTAAACGGCAGGTATTTTAAAGTGTGTGAAATCGGCGGACGAAGAAGGATGAAAAAAAAGCATTAAAAAAAGCTCGTTCACTACATGCCACTGTGGCTTCGAATCCACATGCAAAACTTGGCGAGACGTAAATCATAGACGTAATTACCGAGACAAGAACGATGTGTATTTCACAACTGCGTGATGTCGAGAGACGTCGCCCAAAGACTGAAGAATCCCGTTAATTCTCTCTCTTTCTCTCTCTTCTTCGATGTGCTTCGTAAATCATCGATACGTCTCGATTGAAATCATAAATATATGCACAATCGCGAAATGCCACATATATATACACACAAAGATATAAATATACAAATATCGATGCATTATATTTCGATTTTATGATGGAAGTGCATTTTTTTCAATTTTATTCAAGTTTTTATTTTTTTTTTCCTTGCTCCGTTTAAATTTTTATGTTTGCCTCTCACTTTAGTTTTTCATATCGAATTTGTAATTTCATTTGGCATTCGGGATTTAATATCTTTCCATTTAACCCTGATCGAATTGTTTATTTTAAGTCCAATAGAGACCGTGTTGTATCAATTCAATAATTTTGAAAAATCTATTCGATTTATCGTGGGTTTCGTATTGACAGTCTGTGAGAACTGTGGGAAACTCTCAGTTGCAACGTAAAGATATCCTCGCAGATTTGTGGCAAAAGCTGCAATAAAAAAGGAAAGAAGAGACAAAAAACAAGAAAAGAGAGAGATTCAAGTTGAGGCTTCGTTTCCTTTCGGATTTATGACGCGACAATGTTAGGGTTCACTTCGAGCACGATTTACTCGCACTTGCACAATAGACGATCCAAAAATTCATCCATATATACACATTTTAAATATGTATATGTAACGGCAGTTACCAGATAGATCGAGAAATCTCCATCGCGATCGGCCTGTTGCATTTATTCATTGATTCGTCCGCCCGCGAGATCGATAGTAAAACGGTAGACGCAAAACGGTGAATGATAAGTGGACGATGTCCGAATCGGTGATAAAGAACGAGGCAACGAAGATATGGGATAAAAGGACAAAAACGAATTGGAATAATCGTTTGAGCACGATGAGAGCAAGAAAACAGGAAGATTATCGCTGTACGTGGTCCAATGCACTCGTGAGCCTTGTTGCACATTTACAATTCGAGATATCGACGCGAGATACACATATTTGCATTTACACACTATTAGTATATAGATGTATATTTATTCAAGTACATAGTACGACGCTTGTAGATATTTACTTTTGTGGTTGAGCATTGAGCTTTTTTCATTTATAATCAATAAATCGAAATTCGGTAGATTTAGTATCTTTTTTTTTTTCAAAAACTTTGAGATTTCTTTTTTTGGCAATATTTAATATATCAAGAGCTTTGAATGAAAAATGTCAATGATAATTTCAATGTTTTTTAATTGGCTGTTTCTAATTGAATCGTTAGAAAAATATTCACGACTTTCGTTTAATGTTCTCTCCTAGTGTTATTATGGTCATCGTTATTAAAGTGAAGTGCCTCGTTCGCATATGACGAATCTGCCGCCAACGATGTTGACGACGAGAACGACGTGCCCGCATGCACTAGCTCGTACTTTATTAACGGGGAAAAGAGAAGAGCTGGAGAAAGAGAAAGAGTAGAAGGAACGTGTGAGAGCGTCCGGCAGTTGTAGAGGTTTGTGGACAGGAACGAGGGTACTCTTTACTCTCAATCCCTCGACGTTACCGGAAGTGAGTTATGGCTTCGAATCCTCGGGTCCTCTCTCGTTCTTCCTCTCACAGTCATTCTCAACATTTTCATGGATGAAACGCATACAAGGTGTACCAAACTTGAGGTTTCAAATTTCAAGGGTTCATTGATCACGGAAATCTAAAGAGGAGAATCCTCGGTCATGTTTCTCTCTGGTGGAGAGATGTTTTCAGATTAATAACTAGTTAATCAGTTCGTTCGATTAATTAGTGGCAGCCAGTGAAAGAGTTTGGGTCAAGGCAAAGATCGAGTGCGATGGAAAACTCCGCTTCAACCCTATGTTTCAGTCTCACGACTCGCCTGATTAGTTACGACTAATTAATTAATGACAAAGCGGCGTTACATCCGAGAGAAAAGTTCTTAAGAACTTTTCTCTTTAGAATTTCGCTATCTACGTATACTTAACCCATTTGTGGCGCAAACGTTCGAGACACCCTGTATTTACACATTTATTACTTCGATACAACTCTATTAATAATCGTCCTTTTGCTGACTCATCAACCGGCACCATCTATTAAATAATTTCTCTTTTAATTCGAGCGCTTCAAAGTTTGTCACGTTTGTCACATATATAGAACTGTTCTCTACATTCATCCGATCTGGTTCAACCGGCAAGATATATTATCGCATGCCTCGAACTACCCCATAATTATAAATGTTCCCGAAATACACCGATTTTTCTTTAACTAACTTCCTAAGAAGTAAAATTTCAATTGCGCTGCAAAAAGTCCTAACACTTTTTATTCTCAATGATCAAATAAGTTTTTTGTACAATTTGTGCTTATTAATGCATTACATAAATTACACCTGCTCAGATTCAATCAAATAACGCGTTGCATGAACGACGGTTCAAGGCTTTTTATTTTCCTTTTGTTTAAACAACTTATTCACACGTTTACGTGACTCTAATTCGGGAGACACGGTGACGAGGACCACATCGAAAAATCTCACCCACGCCCATTGTCTGCGGTAACGTACTCTCCCAAAAGAGATAGAGGGAGCGAGAGAGATACGGAGTGAGGGATAGAGCAAGACGTTGACGTCCCGAGAAAATGATTTACGAGCGTACAAAGAACCGAGGGATGCGACCGATTAATAGTCCCTGAACTTTCCGCGTACAGAATTTATCTCGATGCCAACGTAGCTTCGGCTACGTTCCCCTCCGATGTATATACGTTTTATTATATGCATGTAAAGTACGTCGAGGCTGATGATTAAGGAGCTGCGAGACATATTGGATGCAGAGCTCTCTCGCGAACGCTCGGAGAAAGGAGAAACTTTCCACTCGGACTCTCTCGTCCATTAAGTTTTACACATACGCGAGCAAGAGCACCTACTCTTATAAACAAACACTAAAAAAGCTTCGAAAGTTGTATCGCAAAAAGATATATAAAAAAACAATAAAAGAGAAAAACTGATTTTTTGCCCCCGTCGGGAAACAGAAGTGTTGTGAATTTTTTATTTTAACACAAAATTAGTTGCGTCATGTATACCAAACGATTACACAATCGTTTCTTTCGTACGTTGTTTTGTCACAGCAAAAAGTTTCATCCAGTTAATTGCAATATGGAAAAAAGTGACATTGCTCAACTACAATTGAGATCTTGATAATATTCTTTTCCTTTTCAATGTGAAGATTTTGAAAATATCGATACAAACACAATGCTTGTAAGCGGAAAAAAGTTGATTTGTCTGACCGTACATTTGTTTACTTAAAACTTGAGAAGTATCGAACGACGGGATTCGATAAATCTTTCTTGAGCACAAAATGAGTCTTTCGTATTCGATAAAGTTTCTATTTACTTTTGAATTTTTGTCTGGCACGAAGATGTATATTTTATTGAAAAAAATGAGGCAGAAGTTGAAAAAAAAAAAAAAAAAAAACGGAGACACGAACAAACGAGTGTAGACGCGAGATTCGTTGGCAAACACGTCACCCATGCGATAGCAACTATCCTGCGGGTCTTTGCCAGATGCGAGCCACGTGCAGCCTTCATCTTTTAAGGACCGCTGCAGGACTCGATAGATACCAAAATTTCAGACAGTGTTTTCGGAGATGACGCATGCCTCGTTTTTTTCTCGACTCATCAACCTTCTTTCTGTCTTCTTTTTTCAACTGGTTTTGAAACTGCGTTGGTGAGGCCTCCAAATATTTCAATGCTCTTGCTACATTGTACCTTAAGCTCGTGTAGCACGTTGTAATATTGTTTTCTGTAATCTCGAACTCTTCATGTTTACGCCCAGGAAAGAAACGATCGAATTACCATGAACGTTGCCAACAGCAAATTCAATGCAGGCATATGCATTATAGAATATACAGGGTGTCCCAAAAGTCGTATTCAATAGTTATGGGGCAAAGTAGACCTTGAAATTCTGAACAGAAAAGTCCTTGAACATTTTTCTTTTCGATGCACCGTTCATGAAATATTAATTAAGACCATTCGGCCCGCTGACGAAAGCAGGAATGACGAGCACACAGCAATAGACCATAAGGCGCTCTATCACGGATCTGTGTCGGAGACAAATACGCAACAGGATTTTTACGAATTGAACGACCGATGATCGCCTTAACCGTTCTCCAACGGCAAAAAGGGCGATGTGTCCCTCTTACTATGCTTTTTCTTGACAACTTACGGGATTAGCTAACGTTGATTAATTAATATCTGATCAACGGTACGTCGGAGAGAAAAATAACTCGGGCCTTTTCTTTCCAGAATTGCATAACCTAATCAACCCGTAAATCTCGAGACTTTATTTTTACGACACCCTGTAGATGGCGTGTTAAAGAAAGCACCGAGACTCACGGTTCCCCCGTTACCGGCTTGCCGGGTCGGTTCGAACGCATGGTCTCCTCCAGTCAGTCGGTCACGAACCACCGTCGCGCGTGGTCACGCTTATCTACTACTTTTATCAATCAACCACGTGATTCAACTTTTTTTACTCTCAGCACTAAATTTTGTTTGTAATTCGGATGCCATTCATATAAAAAGTAGTTCTCATTCCACGAAGTGAATAATATAAAATGAATTAAGTTGAAATTTGCAAACTTGAAAATTTTGAATATGCGAGTGATGTCATGTTAACATAAATAAAGACAATTATGTATCTTGGTGCAGTGTGCGGGAAATACCATGTGCATCGGGATTAATATGAAACAGGTAGCGAGAAAAATGGTGATCGGGAGCTCAACTTAATTGCTGTTATTGGTCGTTCCACTGACGTTAGTACAGAGAGAGGGGCTAAATTTTCTGCTTCGGTCAAAAAAATCCCTCTGTAGGAATTGGAACGCAGCTGGTAGTGTTATAAGTGAAGCACCTGAATTGAATGCTGTCACAAGTCGTGTTTTGCCTGTACTGTCCCCTCCACCTTCGTGTCAGAGTTAAATCTTTAAGGCTTCTCATTCGAACTCGTTGAATTCCTGTTTTTTTTTTTCCCCTGGAGAAAATAAGACCACACAGCCTATAATGTAAAAATGTAATTGAGTATTCTGTATTTTCATTGACATTTACCTGGTACACGTGAACCAGAAAAACTTCGGATTAAAACAAAAACGACGGTGAATGTTTTTTTTTTTTATAGAATTAATTCTTTTGACTCTATTTAACCTGCACAGATCGGCACAAATAAATATCTGTCGTTTTTAAATGTTAATCCTAGACGTTAGTTGAGGTTGATGAACGACGAGAACAGACATTTTTGCATTTGATTAAATTTCGACGAGTGTGGAACGACAGAGGGAAAATACGACTTCCGGTCTGACGTGTACAACGGACCCTCGCTAATGAATTTTAAATGCATTCTTGTCCCTGCGAGTTTACACTCCTTCCGAGTAATGTATGTTTATTATTCATTTCGTTGCCCTAAGGTGGTGCCGAGAAAAATTCAAACGAAAGGAATTATTCATCTTTTCTTGGTATTACTGTCAAATGTGTTACTTTTTGTTGTGATTCTTATTTTTCATTTGATTAATATCGTTTTAATAAGACTCAGTTATTTTTCGAAATCTTCGTGTTTGCAATTATTTCTTTAAAAAAGATTTTTAATCGGTAAATTATGTTAATGTGACAATTATTATAATCTCTTTTGTATATTTTGATGATGAAACAGCTGATTCTTCAAGTCGATTCCTTGATGGTGTAATTCGACAAAAATGTTGAGTTTTCGTATCGGTCGAGTTTTTACGGTTCAGCAAAACTTTAATTGAGTTTCGGAGGTTAAATAAATTGAACTCTTGGCACAATTCTTCGTTCTCATAGCAACGTAACGTTTTAGTAATTTCTCGATTCTCTCCCTCTTTCATTAATCCGCATACCATACACGCCGCTGGACTATTTCTCATAAATAGTGACGAATAAATGTGTAGCAGCAAAATAAACGAGAATGGAATACGTTTCGATACCGAACAATGAACGAGTTAAAAGGCCCGATCTTTTGGTGCCGTGTCGTTTTTTTTCTTTTCATCTCGTTTCGTCTCGTCTCGACCGATAAGACTTATTTTTATCTCGTGTTTTTTTCCATCCTTTTCCTACTTCCTTACAGCCCGAACGAATGAGAATGATACGAAATGTATATTTTCGTAGTTTGTGTTTACACATTAACATAGTTGTAGAATTCTTATAAAGTTTTTTGTGTCCCTAAATTCTTCACAAAGAATTCGTCTGTTCGTTATCGCTGTTTTTCTTTGTGCCCATTTTTGTTCAACGTGCAATAGTGTACAACAGTTGCTTAGGGTGTAACAGTACAAAATTAGACAATTCGTAGCATTGTAAAACACATCATAAAATACATTTTTCTTCAAATAAAGTAATCTCAGATTTATTTTCGTAGAAATAAAAAACCGAAAATAACATAAGAAAAAGTGTGATGAAAAAAGTTAAACATGATTATTTCTTTCGCTTCACCTTTGATTTTTGCCCGGATGTTTGTCTGAGAATAAAAAACCTTCAATCTCAGAAATGTGTAAGATTCATACAACAAAATATATTTGCTGAAGGACGAAGAGATTCTTATCTCGAATATTCTTTGATATTTGCCGAAACGTTATCATAAAAATAATGGTTATGCTCCCTCAGACGCGTTAATTTGCAGAGCCTCGAGATTCTTTGCGTAATAAGGACGATCCTTAATTATGTAAAGCCCGCGGGAAGCCATGAAAATCAACGCAAGTTATATAGTAGCGCGGAGCTGTGATACGAAAATATTCCGGGGCAAAGTCGTAGAAATTCCTGAAAAAAATATAATGCCCCCTCCCAAAACTGCGGTACCAGTAAAATTTCTTCCGGCTCTACGTAATTTCATGGGTGTAGTGACGACCATCGCGATAAGAGCAATGATTCAGACTCAAACGTTTTATTATACCGCTCTCGTCGAGATCTGCGTATAATGAGCGTCGTCGCCAGTCGACAGATATATTTATATACACTAACGAAAAAAATTAAAGGGCCAAAAAAAATTCCGAAATTTTTTCGTAATTTTTGACAGACTGTATTTAGGTGAAAAATGGTCGTATCGGGAATTTAAAAACAGAATTTTGAAGCTCTCAGATTCTAGTTTTCACATCTTTTGGTCAACTTTTCAAAGGAGTTATGATTATTTTGCAATCCTAAGAAATAGCGCAAAAAAAAAATTGTGCAAAATTTTTTTTTTTTTTTCCTAATCCACGGACTTGGGAAAAAAACAACTTTTAATGGAGAAGGATCCCTTTGTCTTCAATCATCGATATCTCAGCGACCAATGATCGTACAGAGAATGAAGGGCCGTTTAAAAAACTGAAAATCAAAAATTTCGATTTTTTTTTTTTCTTTCATCAACTTAAACGTTGTTTGCGGTAAAAATGTGAGAAAACCAAAAAATGGCGTAGCTGCAATTTTTTTTCCGAGTCCGTGGACTCAGAAAAGAAGTAAAAAAATTTGCAAAATTTTTTTTTCGGGCTATTTCTTAGGATTTAAAAATAACCGAAGCTCCTAAAAAATGTTGACCAAAAGATCTGAAAACTAGAATTTTAGAGCTTCAAAATGCTTTATTTAAATTCCCGATACGACCATTTTTCACCTAAATACAGTCTGTCAAAAATGACGGAAAAATGTCGGAAATTTTTTTCGTTACCGTATATATGATTTTACATAGGGTGTCCAAAAAGTTGTATTACATTTTTCGAGTTTTAGATAGATCAATGAATTCTAAGGGAAAAAGTCCTTAACCATTTTTGCCTCTGATAGATGCATGTTGCTCGATTGGTGGCAGCTAGTAACGAATGTCATGCGAGACTCGCCACGTTTATTGCCTCGGCTAAATTGGAGTAGCTCTAACCACACGCTTTATCTCGAAGGCTAAACAGCTTAAAGGCGTTGGATTGACTATTAGCTGTCACAATTTGATTGATATCTAATAAACGAAACATCTGAGATAATAATGGCCAAGGACTTTCCTCTTTAATCTTTCGCGATCTATCTAATCCTGTCAATATTGGACGCCACTTTTGGGACACCCGATTTACAAATACTCGGTAAATATTTGTTTCGCGAAAGTTAGTCATGTCCATGTTATCCACAGGAAGGTAGATTACCTTGAGAAAACAAAAGGTGATGGAGGCATGAAAAAGGCAAAGAAAAATGAAAGAGCTACTGTCATAAAACGTTCGAGGAACTAATGTGTCTATTGACGAAGAGAAGTTCAAGTGGTGAAAATATACATTGTTCGCGGGATTATTTGCAAGTGTGAAAGTGGCTGAGTCATTCACACATTATTTCTGGTGCCATGCGAATCGATAACAACGAGGCTGCCCAAAAGGCCTACCTGGTAAGAGCAATTATACTTTACGAGCTTTACCCGTAAAAACTTGAAATTTACGATAAACGTAATATATATTATTCAGTCGCATTCCACTCAATGGTTTTTACTTGTTGAATCCTGTATTTTACCTGATCTAGAGTAGTCTTAAGATTGAAGAAATAATCCAGCCTTCATTTTCGTATGATCATTGAGAGGCAAATATTTGACAGATTAAATATTTTTGTCAGTCCGAAAGCAGGTGCTCTTCGGACTGTGCCTTTTATCGTTCCATAAAAAGATGTTCTCATGGAATGAGAAGACCAATGTGTGGTCGTATAAATAAATGTGTGTGTGTGTGTGTGTGTGTGTGGCTTTAAACTCACAGACAAGTACGTTTACATTAATTAATACTTATTTCTCCTTCGAATTGTTCACATGCACGCACGTGTTCCTTTCTTCGAGAATAGCACGAAGTTCACGCACATCTGTTGGCCATCAGCCAATGCGAGCTCTATACGTGCCCCAATGCAGAATTCTTGGCATACATATACGTTTTATGTACATAACTAAGCGTAAAGAAAAAAAACGTGCATGTAAATTTACTACGCATAGAACTTTTTTAATATCAATATAAACAGAAATTTGTAATTTACAAATAAGTATCATTATCAAAAAATGTCCAGTAATTTACGAAATACTATAAACAGGGTGTCCGAAATATTACAGTGAAACTTTACGTATTCGGATAGATCGTGGAATTATAAAGAGAAAAGTCCTTATCGATTATTTTCTACGATTCACCGTCAATCAGATAATCATTAATTAACGATCGTCTGACCATCGTTAATTTAACATTCGCGTGTATTCATTTATCGCTCAGCGAATGTTACCTTTTTAGCGGAACGCAGTCAAGACGGTGAAAGCTTTGTCTTGCATTCTCCTGGAAAATTCTGTGCCCGTTGTATTCTCTCGCGGAGGCTGTGAATCGTGAATAAACGCGGCGATCATTAGCGATGCTCATTGAGAGTATCGATACAGTCTTCGGATCCTTCGATTTCCGTTGTCTTTCTATACGCGCGCGTTTGTGCGTGTGTGTATATATTGTGCACATATATTTCTACGATGAAGAAAAAAATCTTTAGAAAGTTGCTGCTCGCTTCTTTCGTATCGTCTCTCCCGTGTGTATAATTTTATAATACCCACAAATCGGCGTACTCGCGTCGAGGCGTCCCGTCACGCTCGATGCATTTTCGCTGAATAATAGATCGTGAAAATAAGAAAGTACTTTGTTCAATTTCTCCATTTTTTCTTTCTACGCAGCTCGTCCCAAAATTGCTCGTAAATAATCTTGATTCATCGATTTACTTTTGTTCATCTTTTTTTTTTCTTTTTTTTTTCTAATAAAACTTTTCTAATTCGTCCAAGTAGATATAGAAAATATCGACTGCACGATATTCTTGTGAACTTGTTCCTTTTTTTTTGGTTCGCTACGGTCAAATACTCAGCACCTGCTCTCCCGTAATATCGGGTTTTCCACGAACGGGCTCAACCAAGAGAACTCGAGAGTCCGCAGGAATTCCATATATATACACATACATGTATTTATGTAAGAACAAGACACCCTCGTTTTGTGGAGAAAGAAAACATGAAAAAAAAGAACAGATGATCTAGGGCATCGGGGTTATTGACCAAGTGACTTAAAAATTAAACAACGCCTGCTAAAAAGCGTTTTTATTTATTTCTCAGAAGGGCTCAACCGGGTGGAACCTGGTGGAAACAACGCCAGAAACAAAGTTTAAAAATGTACAGTGTTATTTACCTCGAAATTCTACGTCGTAACTTAATTCCGATTGAAAGCCCTTTTATCGCTTTTTTT